>JANHGO010006588.1:0-21187 GCA_024606505.1 Aquila spilogaster
GTCCATCAGTATTCTGCGCATGCGGATACCACCAGCGTTCTACGCATGCGCTCTGCACCTGCTTTCTGCGCATGCGGAGCCCATCAGTGTTCTGCGCATGAGTAGCTCGCTGGCTATCTGCGCATGCGGACTGCGCATGCGGACACCACATGCGGACCTCACCGGCGTTCTACGCATGCGGATCCCAAGAGCACTCTCCGCATGCGGACAGCGCCTGCTCTCTGCTCATGCGGACCCCCATCAGCGCTCTGCGCATTCGAACCTCACCAGCTCTCTGCGCATGCGGACAGTGCCTGCTCTCCGCGGATTCGGACCTCCATCTGCTCTCTGCGCATGCGGACTTTACCAGCTCTTTGCGCATGCGGACCGCAGGTGCTCTCTGCGCATGCGGGTCCCAGCAGCCCTCTGCGCATGCTGACTTCTCCAGCGCTTTGGCAGCGCCCCCGTGACCTTTCCGCAGAGCGACAGGGCCGGCAGGTAGCAGTGGGGCTGTACGCGGCAAGGCGTACCATGTACCCGTCTCACCATGTGCCGGGTCTGGGCCGGAGCCTTGAAGTTGCCGAGGCGATGTCATTGCGGCGGTAGTCCCGCGGCTATGGCTGGCTCCCTCGCTGCAGGCTTTCCGGTGTCGGGCAGGAAGCGGGGATTTCTCGTGTCGGTCCCCGCCGCTTTTGCTGCGTGGAGGGGAGGCTGCGGCGGCGGCCGCGAGGGCGCGGCGCTAGGCGATCCGTTGTCCCTTGCGCCGTCTTCCGTCGGTAACGGGAGAGCACAGTGATAGATGCTTCTGTGAGCTCCTTTTGGGACAGAATAGCAGAATAGTCTAAGTACATAGTTAAATTTCATACTGATCCTAGGGTATAGTGATTTCAAAGAGTGGATTCGTTTTTATAACTTCTTTGTATTTGTGTTTGTGAGAAAGCAACAGTGACACAAGGGTGACTTTCATGAACACTCTTCAAAGCGTTGCAGTTCTTTATCAGTGAAGCACGTAGAGGGTACTTAGTCATAGATGTCTATAAATGCTTTGGACACAGATTAGATTTTGTGCTGTTTAAACTTAAGATTTCTAGAGCTTCCATTATGTTTCAGATCCAATGGCTGTCCCACCATCATACAGTGACTTGGGAAAGTCTGCCAGGGATGTATTCAATAAGGGTTATGGTAAGTAACATGGCTGAGGTTTGATGTTTTTGTATTTTGTTTTAAGCATCTTGAAAACCACAATAAAGTCATTACTATTTCAGAGTTCCATTAAATACTTTGTGGTGGGAATTCAACAGAGGGATGGAGAGAATTTTCCTCTTAGAGAAGAGGAAAATTCCTGCCCTGGAATCAGAAGCGTGAAAGTAAATTCTGTTACTCAGAGGAAATGGTAGCTGTATTACATCTATGTACTACATCTAAGGTGCGGAAGGCAAATGGACCAGGCCAGACTCTTCTCAGCAGTGCGTGGTGACAGGACGAGGGGAAATGATCAGAAACTGATGCATAGAAAGTTCCACACAAATGTGCATGGGAACTTCTTGACAGTAAGGGTGACAGAGCACTGGAACAGGTTGCCCAGAGAGGTTGTGGAGTCTCCTTCTCTGCAGATATTCAAGACCCGCCTGGACGCCTACCTGTGCAACCTGGTCTAGGGAGCCTGCTTTGGCAGGGGGTTGGGCCAGATGATCTCTGGAGGTCCCTTCCAACCCCTACAGTTCTGTGATTCTGTACTGATTGGTCCCAAGAAGGTAGAGATACCAAATGATGGGTGACTATTAAACTTGTCCAAAAACTGTAAGAACAGGTGTATGCTATGACATTTATTGGTCAATTTTGACTGTTAAAACCATAAATTATGAGCCCAACCACTCTGAATTGACATAACTCCTTCAGTCATTTATCAGTAATATCAACAATTGCTGAAATATGAAAACAGGATGTTTCTGGCCAGTGTTCCCTATCCGTTTCACTTTGGTTTTGTAGCAAATAAGTCTTGCTTGTATACTGCAGTGAAATAGATGCTGTATACTCTTCTATTTTCAGGATTTGGAATGGTCAAGTTGGAGTTGAAGACCAAGTCTTCAAGTGGAGTTGTAAGTACTGGGGGTTTCCGTATCACCAGCAAGGGCAAATTCCTGAATTGGTGTCAGTAACTTGCTAGCATATGTTGATTGTCTTTTGCTTCTCATTTTAGAATAGTTATTCCTGATTTGTTTCTACAATGATATGTGGAATTGATGAAGCGGTACTTCTTTTCCTTTGATGTGCATGAATTGTTACAGTCACAGAATTGCAGGGATTGGAAGGGACTTCTGGAGATCATTTAGTCTGACTCCCTGCTAAAGCAGGTTCCCTAGAGAAGGTTGCAAGGGAAAGCATCCAGGCAGGTTTTGAATATCTCCGGCAGTCTGATGTGGGCAGCAACTCTGCTGAAGGCAGGGGGTTTGGTAGTGGATGATCTTCGAGGTCCTTTCCAACCCAAGTCATTCTATGGTTCTATGATTTCACAAGAAAGCTGGCAAAACATGAAATTGATTTCATAATTTTGGTCTTTACCCACAGGCATATGTATTTTATAGTAGATAAGCTAATTCTAACAGTGAGTCTCAGTTCTGAGTGCTAGCTCTTACTGCTGCTGTCTAGTTGATAGGCTTGTGCTGCTTTTCAACTTCTTTTAACCATATTTGCTTTAGCTACCTCGTCTTGCATTCTTATCACACAAATGGTGCAAGTCCTTTTCATTCCTTTTGTATTATTGCATGATATCTCATTTAAGCTTTTGATGGATTACTTGCATCATACACCCAGCACGAGACTGATTCTCAAATAAATTAGTAATAGTTACCTACACTGTGCATGTGGCAGAACATGTCTAACTGTATTAAGTTTTAAAATGGGTTTTTCCTTCTCCATGCAAATTTCGTGTTGGATCCTTTTTCAGCTGGTAAGAATAGTGACTACTCTGGCATGTTGGCTTTTTATTCTCTTGTTGGTAACGTCTTCTGTGGTGGTTACTGTTCATCATCTGCCTGGTTGTTCTGAGTCATGTAGTCTGTGTCATGAAGTTTGCCTTGTGTCCATAGTGCTCAATCTACTGTATGATGCACGTATGTGAAGTCATTTGCGATCTCTGTCCCAACAATCTAAAATAAGAACACTGTAAAAACATCGGGAGAAAAATCTAGATAGATAACGGTATTCGTACATTTGTCTGCTGCTAAAGGTTTTGTGTTCATCAGTGTTTCTAATGAGCATTCCACTGCAAAATAGGGTTTTGAGATTAGGTACGAAGTGTGAAATCTAATTCATACTTGGGTGTTAACATTCTCTCTGGTTGTTTTAATACATAAATGTTTGGGTTTTTTTTCTTTCACATGGGCATAGATAGTACAGTTGTTTTCTGTTGATTATAGTTGTTTCACAGATTACAGCTGGTTGGGTGTGGGAAGTGCATGGTGTTCTTGAGGAAACCAGCCACTGTGAACTAAAAGGTCAATGAGAAGCAGACTGGAATGTGATATGGAACCAGTAGTTTTCAGCTACAGATAATCCAAGAAATGCTTCTGCGTGAAAAGGCCCGATGAGAAGAGCAGTTTAGAAAGCTGAAGATTGATAGCAGTAGATGTTAACTGTGTTCCTTCTGATTTCAGAAACAGATTCAGTTGTGGCAGCTAGTTGTCCTCTGGATGGAAAAAAAAGGGAATTTTACAACCTCCCGTTTGCTCAATCTGAGAATCAAATCAAATCTTAATCAGTTACCCGCACTAAGATCAGAAGACAGTTACTTCTGAAGCATGATGCAGATTCCGTGTCTTTACATTGAGTTTGTGGAAGTGACATTAGAATAGTGTGCAGTGAATATATCTTCAAGGATAGTCATGCATTCTGACTTGCATTCTGTATTTTCACAAGGTGGCTAGATATGCAGTAAAACTGCTATGTGATTGTAGTAGTGCAAGTAAGCTTGATTAAATCTCATCTTTTGTCATGTTGTGGTAGGAATGTTATCTTGCTGTATTTCCCTGGCAATTCAAAACCATTTAAAGATTTTAAGTGCACTCTGAGAAATCCTGAATTTTGAAAGTAATGTGGTGGCATCCCGAGATTCTATCCTGGGATGAGCCAGATCTAGAAAGTCAGGGTTCTAAAACTAAGATGTGTTGACAGTGGATACTTTCAATATTTAAGCACCAAAAGAGAGATGACTTGGAAATGGAACGGCAGATTAATTCACGGAAAATTTCTGAGATGAGGACAACAGAAATTAGCTGTGTTCTCAGATACTTTTTCAAATTTAGCGGTTATTTCTTGGACTTACTGCAAAAATATGCCTACTCGTTGCTTTATTCTCTGTACATGAAACACTGAGTAGGCTACCTTAAAGTTATTCTCAGAAGGAATGTATTTACTGAGATTTCATGGCCCTTAATAGGTAGCTCTAATATGTTAGGAACTGATCAAATAGCATAGAACAGTGCGTTTAAAACCAATATGGAGAATTTTGTGAAGAAAAATCAAAGGATACAAGCAGCTTCGTATCTCAGATGAGTGTCTTCTTGTATGTGGCTAAGGGGCAGTGAATCTATGTAATAAAGTATAGAACAAGTTGAAAAATGTTGAAATAACAATTGCAGCTTTGGAATAGTAAAGGGCAGCAAAGGTTTTCTGTTTTTTATCAGGGAGCTGAGGGATAATGTTGATGAATAATGTAGGAAAAAAATGTGACAAAAGTTAAAGTAGGGGGACAGGGGAATGAAATGCCAAGCCTTTGTGTATTAGGGCCTAGGAAAGTTCTGGGGCTCTATCAGAACATCTTAATAAAGTACATATCAAGAATGGAGATGCTAAAAGGAGTGTGCATTTTGAGATGCAGAAATAATTATTTTGCTTGTGGAGTGGGAGGAGTGTTCTGCTGAAAGGCCTAAGGTCAGCAAGTGTTTGAGTACTAGCATTTGACAAGTGGATAAATGCAAAGTAACTAGCATGATGAAACTCATGTTGTTCTCTTGGCAGGAATTTACTGCAACTGGTTCTTCCAATACAGACACAGGCAAGGCTTTGGGTAATTTAGAAACCAAATATAAGATCAAAGACTATGGACTTACATTCATTCAGAAGTGGAACACAGACAACACATTGGGAACAGAAGTTTCTATGGAGGATCAGGTAAGAAAAAGTCAATACTTCGAAAATGTTTCTGCATTGGTATGAGAAAATAGTATTGAGTTGAGCAGAAGACACTGAAACACAAAACTACGTGGAGTACTAAAAAAAAAAAAAAAAGTTATGCTATATTTGCAGTGTACAGACTGTGTAGCGGAAATGCTTAGTTGTGGCTTGAAATAGTGATTGAGCACCTGATGGGAAGGCAGGGCCAACCTAGGGGAGCTCAGGTGCATGCAATGGTCCTGAGTGACCGGAAGGGCTAGAGCCAGGATCCACCCCTTCCCAGACCTCATTTAGGGGTTTGGCAGTGGCAGTGAGAGTTCTCTTGCTGGAGATCCCTGCCTATCTGAGGTTTTCCAAGGGTAAGCAGCTTTTTTCCTTTGTTTCTGTGTCCATGGCTGCTGCATTTGGGCTCATCCTCGCTCGCTGCAGCCTAGGACTTTTCTACCCCACTACCACTGCTGTACTTTCCATCGCATTATAGTGTTACAACATCACATTACAGCATTACAGACTGAGAGGTAGCATCATGAATTTTGAGGGGCAAGGGGTGCAAGCATCCTCACAGCTAAGTGCTGCTACATCATGATCTAAAAGCACAGCATTACTGCAGATGCAGGCATGCCAGATTTGCTAGTTGAATTAATACTGCTGTTATCCAATCTAAACAGAAGTTTTTCTTTGAAGATCAAGTCTAGCTATCTAGAGCTGTCGCTGCTGCATTCATGAAAGAAAACCAAAGAGGAGTATCTCCATTTTAATGTTATAATACATAAAGCCATAAGTTTGTCTACCTTGAGATTGAACTTTACAAATTTAGCAGCTTTATGCTTTTTACGAAGTGCCTGCAGCATAAGGTAACAGTGCCAAAGGTAATAGAACTTCTGTGGTACCCTCCACTGTGTATGTCCATCACCTTTTGTAGTTACGGTTTTGCACCTTAACCAGTGCTTTAAAATGGAAAACGCTGCTCAGCTCAAAATGAGGCGGGACAGCTCTTATCATACAGCATGTACAGATTTCACTGTAAAAATGTGTGAGAGAATTTTCCTTTAACATTGTGTCACCTTTTAAGATCTGAAGTAGCGCCACAGTACTAGAATACCACGTAGTACTAGAAACCACATTTTGACAGAGCTGTGAGCAGACTTCTCTGTTTTTCTTAACAGTTGGCTGAAGGATTGAAGGTTGCTCTTGACACTATATTTGTACCAAATACAGGGTAAATATTTTCTGTTACTTTAACTTGGGGAGCCCTAGAATTTTCTTTACCTTTTGATTAGAAATCCTTATGCTGTTCATTGTGTAAATGCTCAAAATACACTGTCACTGAATGGTCATATTCAAATACTGCAACAGGAAATTCCTGTTCTACAGGCACTGTAGAATATTTTGAAGGCAGTGGGCTCTGAAGAATATGCTAAAATTGATTCTTCAGCTTTTGGGCCACTGCAAATATTTCACTGTAGAGTAGGTATTGTTTCTGTAACTGTCCTCTTAAACAGTTATGTCTTACACTCACTACTTAATTTGTACTGTCTTTGTGATGGTGTTCATGGTCCAACTGCTGTCTACTCAGTGCCTTAGGAACACAGAGCAAAGTATTATTTTTCTCTACAGTTTGTGGGCATATGGCTATGCACAATTGAATGAGGAAGTAAAACAGCATATTAATTACGATAAGCAGTGCAATAGCATATTTTTGTCTTTCTTCTATTATTATTGATTACTTTTGGTTAATAGTAGAGCAGAGGAGGTTGTATATACAGGGTATATACGTCTAGATATAGATGAAGCTTGAGACTGCTTTGTAAATAATTACTGGTATCTCTCTATCGCTGGAGTCAGCATACCAGAAAAATCAGTGTTTAAGATACTACTTGAACATAAGGAATTAGAAAAGGAGTTAAAAAATAAGCCCCTAGGTCTAGATTTGAGTGACAGGCAGCACAGTGTCCTGCTGTGTCTTTACTAAGAAATATATACGATGTTGGGGACAGGATGAGGGGGAGGTGATAAATTTTTTTTTGCAGTTATGTTAACTATGAAGTGATAGCAGGATGAGCAGAAAGACACACTGGGAGAAAGAGACATGCTTCTCCGGAAGGCTGGCTAAATGGATGATGCATTGAAGATGAGGAAACTTGTTTTCAGTAGAGGAGAGTGATATCCTGCAGTGAAGAAGGAAGGAAAGCAGGCACTGCATGTGAAAGAATGATGGAGAGAATTGACTAGTGAAAGAACATGGGAGATACATGAATAGCCAAAGACAATAAAAGACAAAAAGGCCAGCTATCATTGTGGGATGTCACAGATGCTGCTGAAAGAAACAGATGATACCATGATACACTGCACTTGTTTGTGAAGAACAAAATTTGAAAACCAATAGTCTCTGAGAAATTAAAAAAATAATAATGATAAAAAAAATCCCCGTATTTACTTCCTATAAACTTGAACTTCTTGAAGACTTTAAGGATTTTGAGATAGTGGAAGCAGCACCACCAAAATATATATATATCAGTGATACCTGTTTGAGTAGGCATTACAGTCATTTAGTTAACTAGCCTTAAGGGGCATGCATATTGGACTTATATAATATACCACTAGGAATAAAGCGGTACGTTTCTCTGCAGGAAGAAGAGTGGAAAGCTGAAGACTTCCTACAAAAGAGAATATGTAAATCTAGGCTGCAATATAGACATTGATGTCTCTGGACCAACCATTTATGGCTGGGCAGTGCTGGGTTATGAAGGCTGGCTTGCTGGCTATCAGATGGCTTTTGATACAGCCAAATCTAAGCTTTCACAAAACAACTTTGCCTTGGGATATAAGGCAGGAGACTTTCAGCTGCACACTAATGTGTAAGTATTAATCTATGCTTAGAAAAACGTTATTGGAGAAACCAAACTGATGAGTAATAAGAATTAACTGAACTAGGTTAAAAAAGGGGGGTAGAATGAAGGAGAATGCTGACTTGTTTCAAAGTAATTCACATTTTGTGATTCCATCTTCAGTACAATTAAAGCAGAGGCAACTTTTCAACTTTTGATTGTCTTTTGAAACTGTTTCAGGGTAATAGTATTTGTGTCTACACAAGATAGTGGTAAAAAGGCACTTTATACTGTTAATTTGGAATTAAAATCTGTAAACTTCAATTTCTGTTTTGGCATTAAGTCTTCCGTTAAGCTATAATGCCTTTCCCCTTCCGAGAAGAAAATCTCTGTCTCAGAGATACGCAAGGTGGAAGAAGAAGGAGGTGTCTGCTGCATCATACTTGAGTGTTTCCACCAGTCATCGTAGTATAGTTCTAGCCTTGGCACTCAGATGCTCTGGGAATCTTTAAATTCAGCAAAAACAACTGCCACGCAACAGCGTTGTTTTTAGTCTCATCATTCCCACAGCCGCCTTTGTCCCTTTGCACATTATCACAGGCTTTTCTTAAGACACACAAGCTATTTTTATCAGAATCTCAAACCTTGTGTCTTGACTGTTGGAAAATCTTGATCTGTTACGCATTCAGTACTCCTGCTTTGAATAGCATCAGAAGGTGTCTGTGAGCTCCAGCTAGGAAGTACATGACCATGGGTCCATGGAATGCTCAGTTCATTTTGAGATAATGATCACATGACTTGATAAAGAAAGAGTTAATCTCAGGAGCTACAGTTTACTCAACAAGGCAAATCTTCACCTGCTTGCATCTCTTACAAACAGGAATGATGGCACAGAGTTTGGTGGGTCTATTTATCAGAAGGTTAATAATAAGGTTGAGACATCAGTCAATCTTGCATGGACTGCTGGCAGTAACAACACGCGTTTTGGTATTGCTGCTAAGTACCAACTGGACGAGAAGACTTCCATTGTGGTAAGGATTTTTTTTAAAGGAAAAAGTATTCCAAGTTCTGTTAAATGGTCAAAATTAGTGGTGCTAAAGAGTTGCTTCAGCTACTTACTAAGAAATTACAGTAGACAGCAAACTGTTGCTTCTGTTGTGGTTCAGATTTCAACTAAGACCACAAGTATTGATATTAACACCTGCAAAGTCTTGTGGGAATACCAGGGCCAAAAGAAAGAAACAGAAGGGGGAGCTGAGCACAAGGAAGAGATGTCTCAGGGAGAAAACATGCCCACCAGCAAATAAAAGTAACTGAGTACAGGGTAACACTAAGCACTTTGTTAATTAATTCCAGGATAATTCAGCTAAAATTAAAAATGTGAACAGCTCAGAAGTTAAGTTTAAAAAAGTTTCCATATTCATATATTTGTTGCTTATTCATTTATATATTAAAAACAAGGTTGCCACTTTCTATAGAACTTTTACATATGTCACAATTTAAAGATCAGAGATATTACTCAAGCCTGTTACAGTTTGAATTCAAGGAATGTACTGAAATAGAGTTGACTAGAAAATTGTGTGGAAGAAGACTGAAATATGCCACTGCTAGAAGTTAGTCTACAAGTAGCTGGATGAATTAACACGTAAGCTACCTTCTTGGGGTACCAGGATGACTGTCTGAACATTTATATGGGGGTGTGATTTCTTTTATTTCCTGCAGGCTAAAGTGAATAATGCCAGCCTGATTGGAATTGGTTACACTCTTGCTCTTCGGCCTGGTACGTAAGTTCAACTGGTAGCACTGTGTGTTATTTTAATATTATCTCTAGAATAGAAAAGATAGATGATAAAAAAAAAAAAGAGAACAAACAAACAAAAAAAACTAGAAACCTTACACAGATTCGTAGAAGTAAAGGCTGTGTATGTACATAAGTTCCTATAGCATCTAAGACTCATTAGTGAACCTCAGGTACTTGGGAGGGGGGACATTATAAGGGAAGATTAGGATCTTGTTACTTGCTTTTGTAGGTGTAAAGCTGACCCTCTCAGGCTTGATTGATGGCAAGAATTTCAGTGCTGGAGGTCACAAAGTTGGGCTTGGATTTGAGCTGGAAGCTTAATGTATTTTTAAGTAGAACAACAGATGGTGCTCTGGAAGATGAAGGTAAAGTGTACCCAGTGTGTTTTGGCCTTAACGTTACTCTGAAGTCTCAAGAAGTGTGAACTTTCTACTTCTTCCAAAGAATGCTTTTAACCCAACACTGAAGCCCAGAGAGTACAAGCACCTCTAAAAGAAGATACTTGAAGGCATGCATGGAAGCTCTGATGTTTGTGCCACATTTCACTTGTTTATCATATTCTGAATGGGTTCTTAAAACAAGAATATTCCACCTCTTCCCCTTATTGTACTGTATCCTGCATGTCCTGTATTTCACTCCCTTTTATAAAAGGTGATCTGTGCTGTTGTGCAAAATTTCATTTTACGTCAGAATGAAATAAATCAGTCACAGTTGGAACAAAAAAAGCCTGATTCCATCTTCATTGGTTACTCCATTCAGGTATTTATATACATTGATGAAATTCACCACTGAGCCTTTCTCTGTTCTAGGCTAAGAAGTGCTTTTCCTCATAGGAGAGTGCTGCAGTGCTTTAAAATTTTAACTGGAAAAAGGATGTATCCCAAAGCATACACTAACGGTTTGCTTCTCTGTGCTCTTTAAGCTAACATCTTTACCTCACATTTAAGAGGCCTGTACAGTAAAAGCAGCTTTTTCATTAAAATGTTTTGAGTATATTAAAAAGAACAAACAAAAAGTTCACACTTTAGATAACTTCGTTCCCATACAGGAAACAAGTATTAAGTAATTATAACTGTTACACTTAAGAAAAAAAGTGCAAATCAGCAAAGCTAAGAAAATGTGTTCACAGTTCAGGTGTATTAGGAAGGTGACATATACCAGTGACAGTGCAAGCTGACTGCAGCATGCATTGTCCATTTTTCATCAGAAAGCCTGAAAGGTAGAAGAACAACCACACATAGTGCCTAAGGGAAAAAACATCAAGTCATAGAGTAAGAATATCTGCTGCCTTAAGGCACTGTTAGGAACTTTTTCCAAGCAATTAGGATAGGCGTTTCCTACCGTATCTTTCAGAAATAAAGTATCTGAGATGTGGATACTAGAAGCTGTGCCGTGTATCTCACATAAGCAGTAGGCAACAGTAGAAGGAGGCACTTCCCTTTCTAGAGGCAGCAGATTATCACAGTTGGCTTACTCAGGTAGCATGTCTTTAGAGGCAGTTGAAGTGATTTTACATATGGGTTTGTTCTGGACTGCTTCTTTCTTCTACCTGAAGCTGCAGCCAGCTCCAGTCGAGAGCCTAAAGTATAAACAGTTAGAAACACAAAGTTCAGTGCTAGCTTGTATTTGAGATGGCAAAGATTTAAAAACTTTACTGCAAACAAGTTGGTCAATACAGTTCCATGATGAACAATATGATTTATTTAAATGAAAAAAACACAACCTTATAAACTATTTTTGTCAATATTTTACCTTGCATGTCAGTATTCTACTGCAGTAAATAAGCATCCCTGCGCACCAGGTGTGTTGCCACCACAGATCCATCCCAACTGCAAAAGTGCTGTTTTGCAGTACTTTTGTACCACAGCCAAGTACCTCCCCCACTTGCCCCTGCCCTTCCAAGAAAGGGAAGTCTGAGTATCCCAGATGCTTTACGGTTTGGCACAAAATGACTGAGAGCCCAAAGACATGGCCCCCACTCTCAGCAAGCAGGGAATGTGTCAGCATGAGTTCAGTTGGGAGAGTGAGTGGTTTCATTTCACACAACTCCAGGTTTCTATTAACCATTTCACTTACTGAGGAGGCAAAGGTATGCAAACAGAAGTTTTAAGCAATAAGCTTCCCTAGTCCGCTTGTACAAGAATATCAAGCATTTTACCATAAAGCTCTGCTCCTGATCCTTCATTGTGTCATGCATCACATTTTCTAGTTGGCTACACAGTTTCTGCGATTCCAGCAGTAGTTCCTCACTGAAAGATGAGAGTGTTTGACAATTATTTTCAGTGGAAGTCTCTCTAGGAAATACTTTGGGAAGGTATGCTTCACAGAAGTGAGGAACAGTAACCTTTGGCAATAGGCTTATAAATTCATGTTGCAGCAGGGAAAGTCAGTGGCATCCCTGGATTTACTGGCACGGGAGAAAAGGAAGCATGTTTGAATTGGAACTGGGTTCTTATATGGAGCCACTGCCACTAGAGAAAATGTTTTAGAGCAGCCTATAAACTAAAACATGAAGCAACATACAAATAAGCAAGCTAAGGTCTCATTTTAATTAGTGACCCAGAACTGCAAGTGCTTAGTAGAGGAAACTCTTTCGTGATACAGCCCAGCTACCATTCATTACCTTCCACAATAACACAGTTCCTGCTGTCAAGTACACTTCAAGTAAGCCCAACCAGTCCAGATAAAACAAGCCCTGCATAACTGAAGTGGGGGTATGCAGCTAAGTGTTATTTCCAGTTGTTCATAAGGAATATTCACAAACCCCAGAAGAAACAAACAAGCAAACAAACAACAACAAAAAAAAACAGCCACTAGGTAGATAAGACTACTGACACTGGAAACTGACCACAAAGCCAAAGCATGGAATGTAAGAAAGTTTCTGTATCTTTTTTTTTTTTTTTTTTTTTTTTTGACAAAAGTTGGAACCCTCACTTTGCAGTACTGACATGAGCAGTAACAGAACTCCAGCCTTCACCTCACCTTTTCCTGACAGATTCTGGTAAAGTATAGGTTCCAGAAGGGACCTGCAGCAGCAGCTGACCAGGGCTATTAAGACGTGATGTGTTCATGCTCTCTGGACTACCAGTAACAGGACCACGTACTTTACTCTAAAGAAAAGACAGCAGATTGAAATTGCAAATATTTCCACTTATTTCCAATAGCCAGGAACGCAAGACAGCCTAGAAATCATCTTTAATCCTAACTCAAAGTAATGAGGACAAACAACCAGAGGATGTACTAAACTCACTATTATTTCAGTAACTTGGGTGTGCTACTAACCTAACAATACAGTAGAGTTTTTATTTGACTTACACAAGCAATTTTCAGTAAGTTCCAGAGTTCTTTCTGTCGTTTCTCCTGAAGCCTCACAACTGTTTCCTCATCTTCATTCATCAGATTCATCACTTTCTCCACTCTGGGGAACAATTCCAGTGCCTTCTGCTTGCAAACCACAGTTTTACTTTACAAAAATAAAATAAATAATAAAGAATTAGATCACACATTGTCAAGTGCAGTAGGGCAAGTTTTCTGAAGTTTCTTATCCCCATAACACTGGTAAACCTGTTTCTTATACTGCTAGAACAGAACCCCTTGCTGAAAGAGGAAATGTTTTCTCAACAGTCAATAAAAGCTGACTACAAAGCTCACCTGAGTTGAGCATAAATGACTCGGACTTTTTTTTCAAAGGTCTGGATTGCCTGTAAGAGCAACCGTACTATTTCTTGGCTGTCACCACTTGTCCTCTGATCTGGAATAAGAGTCAGAATATTACACAGAGAAGTAGACTTTTATTACAGTGAGAAGCTTCTTAGCGGCTTGTTTCTACCGCTTCTTCAATTCTGAAACGTCCCCAATATAGAGGACATGCATGTTTGGGTGGGATGAAGTGCACTGTTCTTTAGCCACCAAGAGATGAGAATTGGAAAGCAGAGTTGGTAGGGTGGGTTTACTGCCTTGGGACTGTACAACAGCTCAAACGAACAGCCATGTCTTTCATGCTTCCTACACAGAAAATGAAGCAGCAGCATAGGCTTGCAGCAACAGCTTGCTCTGAGAAGAGCTCAGAAGTTTCAAGAACAGCTCAGAAGATGTCAAGAAAGCAAGGCTGGCCTTATTTAAAACTGAGTCCCTGACTCCCCTCTCCAAAAAAGGCAAACCCAGAAGAGTCCATGTACACCTAACATAAGGTGAGGCCTGAAACGCAGAGAAAGTTTTCTCAAAGCAGATTATTCCATCTCCAAAGTTACAACTCACAGAAAGCAAGCTGAACTTGACATAAAATATCTTTTACCTCTTGGCTTCTCTCTCAGTCTCCGGTATAACTCTCTGGCTTGTTCTTCTCTAGAAGAAAAAGACATAGAACACACAGGATTTCTATAGGACCTAAATTATGAACAAGTAATTCAAGAACTCAATTCTTTTATATACCATTCTTCAATTTCAGATCAAAAGATGTAGCGTCAAACTTCTTCTTGTTAGTTTTTTACTTTTTAAAGTCCCCCATAATTTAAACTGAAGAGAGAGCAATTCCATTATCCTGGAGTGAAAAAGGAATTAAGTTTTGCTAGGAACACTCCTACATCTGAAATTGAAGACAGTTCAACTTACAAATCCTCCAGTGTTCCTCCTTGTTTACGACCCAGTGGGCTTCTCTGAAGGTCCACAATATCTGTCTGCAGGGCCATCATCTTCTTTACTAGCTGATCCACATCCTCCTCCTGAAAGCAGAGCAGAACATGAGCAATGAGGCAGACACACGCTAAGAGACACTACTACTCACTGACTCTTCCTTTCTCGTTCATAGTTCTAAACATGTCAACAAAGCAGCAAACAGTCTTGGACAAAGACAAGTGAAAACATGAGTGAATTCATTTCCAATAAATTAGCTCTGTGCTCTGGAATAAAACAGTTTGAGATTTTTTTTGTCGATAAATTTGGTCTGTGATGAAGCACCACTGAAAGGCCAGGCTTCATAATACACGTGGTGCAAGATCCCAGGCTGCAATGCTTCTTCTTTATTCACTGCTCCAGATTTCTTCTCTCATCCTACCTATCATCGCTTTTCCCCACCCCCTCACTTCGCATACAACTGCATCCAGCACTGGCACCCCAAGTTCTGCTTTTCACCAGAACTTGCTCATATGCAGAAGTTACCACTAGTCAGACAGTCCTTCTGCTACTCCACATCCTTCAACTAGAGGAGGACCGAGTGTTGGCACAGAATAAGACTAACCTGACTCGTCACTTTTCACTCCTTATTTGGGAGCGAGGGTCCTTAGCCATACTTACAGAGATTACACCGTCTTATGTTCAGTCATCTAATCATTTGCTTTATCATTCAGTTTAATCTACTATCCCAAATCCTTCTTTCAGCTATCTTGATAAAATCTACCTCCGGGCTTGTTTAGCTGGACCTCCGAGTGCAACCACTGCAACATCTCCTCTCACATTCCCCAAGATCATCCTTACTCCCTAAAGCCTTGTGAAAACTGTCACAAGGAAAAAAAAAAAAAAAAAGACGCCATGCAAACCAAGGCAGTGTGATGTGCGGAGTCAGCTCGAACACTGTAAGTTTCTATTTAAAGGAGAACAAAGGGGAATAGCTAGCCTTTTTTATCTTAGGATAAGCAATGAAGATTTAGAAACATACCCTACCACAAAGTTCCACAGTTTGCTCCATCTCTTTCCAGGCAAAGAGCAGCTTCTCAGAAGCTACAGGAATGAAAACAGAACAATTGCTTTTCTCAGATTCATGCAGGAAAAGGTAGGATACTGTGTGAGATATAAAAGACCTCTGTATTGCAAGATGCTATACTCACTAATTCCAAATTCAATCTGCTCTTTATACTTCTCAAGATCAATCTGAATGCTTGTTTTGAAGAAGTCCAGTTTTGCTTTCAGCTGCTGGGAAAGGGAGGCCATAGAATTCTTCATCTTTGAGAGAGTACTATTGTAACGCAACAGATTCATCCTGCATGAACAAGAACGTCCTATTATCCTCCCAAATTATAAATGTAGGCCTCCACTTAAAACAAAAGTAGATGCAACAGAGCATAGCAGTCGGGACAAAAGCAGCTGTGTTAAAGAACACAATTCTCAGTTTTTCACAAGTTGTTAATAGCTCCACTCATGGGCTTCCCCATTCTAACATGATCCTACTCCTGTCCTTTTACTTTAACCAGGAAGCAAAGGCAGAAATACATATTCTAGAGCAACTACGACCATACATGGCTGCTCGCTGTCCCTGCTGCAGCCGGTTACAATCCTCTTTCAGCATCCTGATTGTGTGCCAGATCTGACCCCACACTTTCCGCAGCTGGAAAAAGTGCAGATTCTTCTTCGGATCCTGAACTGGAAACAGAAGAATGGGTGGAGGGAAATCAGTATGAAGCTTAAAAGTAGTATTATCACATGACAAAACAGACTTAAACTTCACTGCTTTGAAAGACAAGCAGCCAAGATCCTACCTCTTACAAAGTTTATAGATGACTACCCTCTACGCAGCTTCCCCAGTATTATTAAACCCTTCCTTCCCTCAACTGTTTTTAAAAGCTGAATGAATGCTACGTCAGGCTGTTTTATTGCTTCTCTGGTACCAATATACAAAATCTCTCCCTGCTCTTTGCACGTGATACAGACTACAGAACACAGGCAGCCCTCTCAGCGTGAACAACCTCTCACATTCATGCTAGAGAAAGTCCTTACGGATGTAGTCAACACTTTCCGGATGAGGTCGCAAGGCAACCTGAGCCTCATAGGCAACTTTCCGATTATCAAAGAGGAAGAGGAGGTCTGTGTCTGCAGCTGCGGCATCATTCACCTGCAGAAGACAAAAGACCCAACGGAGTTCTCTCAAAAACAGCAAGCCTCAGTAACACTACGAACAAAATGCTCTTTTTCACCCAAGGGAACAGGGTGCCTATTCTGCAAGGGATTAGGTCTAAGTGGCTACTACGACTAAGGCCTGCCGGAACAGCAGGGAGTGCCGTACTCCCAGTGCAAGAGCTGCACTTGCAAATTCACTGAACAGCAAGGAAGGGGAATATCCAGACTCACCTTGCTATCAGCTGTATGCTTCTGAGTAAACAGTGCAAGACCAGCCTCCTGCAGTAGCTCCTGATCCTGCTCTGGGATTCCAGTATCTGACTGGATCCTGGCCTTCACTGTTTGCAGCGTCTCTTCCTCTGTCACAGGGTAGGTGTGCACAGTTCCCGTAACCATGTTCAAAACATGCAGCAACTAAAAGGAGATCAGTGTGACATGAGAAGGGCTGAAAATGCATAGGTTATGTTTGAGCAGAGATCTCTGGACTGAGACACTGACCACCAATAGACTGTTTCAAAGCACTCGCAAAGTTCAAGTCGTCACTTTGCAGCTACTTCATAACATTATATGCTCAAGACCTCGTCCTTCATCAGCTGGAAGAGAGGTCACATGGCAATTAAACAGCTTTTTCAGCAGAATCCCTTGCCAGAATATAGAACCAAGAACATACAGAAGCTATTTCCTACTCCCAGGAAGTTCAATTTCTCCTCCAAAAAGCATGAGGAAAGCACATTTCTAAATAAGATTCCATGCTGTTCCTCCTCCTAGGCCCACGACTCAAGGCTCTTCTGTCATGGACTAGGTTCAACTGCTCTCTGGATAAGTTTTCAAGGTAATCCAGGTGCACTGCTCACCTTCAAATTCAAGATGTCATCCAAAGCTTTGAAACACCCATTGGGCCCATACACAGGATCTGTACCTCTCTGCCGTGGGTGCCACATTAACATGAGTTGCAGCCATTTCTCCAGTTTCCCAGCCAAAACACTGAAGGACCAAAGCAAGAATAGGATCAGAAAAGAAAGTGCATCTGCAGTCACCACCTGGCCAAGTCTCTGCAGGAGAACTGACAACTAATTTTCCTTTCCTGAGTGTAAATGCGCTATTTAGAAGGCGGAAATGGAGACTCACCTACACGTGTGACAAGGTACACAAGCATTGTTTGTGTCAAGCACTCAACTTATTTAAAGATTGATGTAGAAAGGCATATAAAATAAACATGGTCCATTCACAGAGTGAGAAGTTCATTTCAATATGACATAATAGATCACAATGGATTTCTAGTCCTCACCTGTTCAGATTGTTTGGGCATGGCAAACTGCTAGAAAATTTGACTTCTCCAGATAAGTCTTCTGAAACAACAATATCCAGCTCACTCTTCTGTCGCACTTTTGTATGCCTAAAGAATTCAAGCAAGTACAATAGTGAAGTAATCACTTGCCTTTCCCAGCATGCACATTAGCAGGCTTTTACAGTTAAAACAAAGACGCTGCTTTAGTTTCTGCTACTTGCCCTGCAGAAGTCAGTCCCAATCCCCAAATGAAATCAAAGGGACGCTCAACTTGCTCAAGTATATTGAACTCCAGCAAAAGAAGTCAATCTCCACAAGGGTAAGGAGTACAGGGATATTACGCTAGATAATCAAGGGACCGCATCTCTACTTCCCATAGACAGGACAGCGGCACTGCATGCATTCTTTTTATCACCTGGCCCAAGGTCACTCACCATTGTACTGGCTGCCAGTTGGGTAGGAATGGTCTGAAGCCTGTAATGCATTCAAAAGCCAGTGTGCCAAAGCTCCAGTAATCCACTGTAACTGTATACTTCTGCTGTTCCAGCAGCTCTGGAGCCTGAGACAGTGTACACACATATGAGTCAAAGCCATCCATCTCTCCTATCCCTCTGCCCCTTAAGAGCTCATTAACATTTGTATCGCAATAATGGCTGTGCTGAAACACTCTGCCTCTCATGAGCTTTGAGATCTCACAGAACACTCCTGCTTCTTAGAAATACAACACACTGTGTTATCATAGACACTGTGATAATCCACTGGGGGTGGGAGGCAGAAGAGAGGAAGGAAACAGTTATATTTGTTAGCTGCAGCACCCCGTACCAAGACAACTGCTTCATCCCAGTCCAAAGTTGAATTACACTGTTAACTTTCTCCCACAGCAAAGCAGTCGTTGCCCATCTAGCTGAATTCCTTCCTTACCAAGTACTGTAGTGTCCCAACAAAGGATGTGCATAGGCTACCCTGATCCAACTCCTTAGCATATCCAAGGTCAATGATTTTGTGTATTAACTAAAACATAAAACAGAAAAAAAAGAACACCAGAGATAAGTTTTGTTAAAAGCACACACGTAGCAGAGAAAAACAGTTCAGCTCTTCAAAGATATTCAGGAAAGGTGCTGAATGACACACAAATCTGAGATAGCTGTTACCCTATGCTGAATGCATCTGCAGGTTCACCACTGTAACTGCAGCAAGCACATGCACGTTTTCCTCTTACATTTACTTGTCTGCGTAGGCAGAGACAACACATTACTGCTTACCCTTTGCTCTCCTTGCTGTAGCACAATGTTCTCTGGTTTCAAGTCTCTGTGGATGATCCTGTTCTCATGAAGGTATCTGAGAGCAGAGGCTGAGACACAAAGAGCCACTTGCTAAGAATGTAAAAGTACCTAGTATGAGCTCACTAAGGTTTCACTTCTATGTAGTACAAGCCTGGTGATTGAGCCAAGTCTTGTACAAAGGACAAGATCACTGACTAGAAAATAAAATTCCAAGTGCAAGAGGAAAAAGTTAGCATCAAACACTTCTGGACTCAAATTTGTTCTCTCTGACAGTGACATTTTTAAAGCTACAGTAGAATCCTTTCTCTCCATGTCATTTTCTATACCCAAGTACTAAAGTTTAAAAAAAAATTGTAACGGCTAGCAGAAGTAAAACGCGTCTCTTCAGCAAAGGAGTGCCTATACTCAGCTTTTCTTTGCCCATTTCTTCAACAGTCTTAAATCAGGATCCAAATGCTGCTCTGTCAAACAAGTTGTTCCGTCCTGTCCATAAAGCGGTGCTCTCCCCATTTCACCTCCAAAATTCTTCAGACTCACAAGAATTCTCCAAATTTTGACACAGAGGCACTGCAACCCCACAACTAGGAAATTCTATCTATACAAGATAAAAATCTGATCTTAAGAATACACCACAGTCAGAATAAATGCCCTTTATTTTCCACACAATTGCTCAAAGTTATACTTTACAATGTCTCTTTTTTCCTGGATAAAATTAAAAAGTGTGTTGCTAGGAAAAACACGAAAAACAAAAACTTGATAGCAGCACCAGGGTGCTTCTTCCAGGAGGAGGAAGGTGTCAAGAAAATAAATAAATAAATAAAATCAAAGGCTCACTCTCTTACAAAGTGGGTCAAGCAAAGCGAGCATACTGTTTAGAGGCCTGTCTAAAATGGAGTTGTTAAAGTCGCTGCTGCAGTGATTCAACACCTCTGTAGTTCAGACTTGTGAAGATATTGCCATCACTTACCAATATCAGACAGTAAAATGAGAATAGCTTCCTCCCGCAAACCACAGCAATTCTCCAGCTGATTCAGGTACTGCAAGAAAACACCACAAATGACCACTTCTCCATACTACACGTTACAGCTTCTTCATCCTATATCCCATTGAAGGATCTCAATCCCACAGATTCTCAAAACACAAGATGTTCCAGGCAAGAACAATGAAATTTTTTACAGACAAAACCACAGAACTGGGAGCTCTCGTAGCAATAATTAGAGCTTCAAGCCTCAGTGTATCCATGGGATAAGAAAGAAAGGGTGGGAGGAAAAAGTCAGTGTTACTCCAACTTCTCTGTGTCCTTCATAACCATTTCCCCTGGTGCCTGGCAATATCAGCTCCCGTGTCAGCTGTAAATTATGGGTCTCATCTATGGGCAGGTTATAGCAAAGGTTAAGAAAAACAGGACGGTAAGAACCAGCAGGAGTAACTGTATTTTTTTCCTATTACAGATAGGGATTGCACCTTGAGCTACAACGGTCTTGGACATACTCCCAATCCTCTTGCATATCCCTTGCCCATACTCTCATCCCCTACGTGCAAAACTGCTGTATTGTTACTTGCAGCCACATAAAAGTCGAAAGCTTCAAGAAGTACTGGAATTTCCAAGAGAATTTTATCAAGGACCAACTTGTAAAATCCTGTCAGTACCACGTAAAGAATTAGGAAGCTTCAGAACATGAAAATACATTTTACAGAGAAACTTCTGAAAAGAAGTCCCTAGGTTCCATTCCATCGGGAAACTAATCCAACCTTTAGCCACTATCACTACCTTTCACCATCACCACCTGTCTTAGCTTCAGCTGGGATGGTATTGTTTTTTTCAGAGTGTTGAGTATGATGCTAAATTTTGGTTCTATGAGAAAAACAATGTTGATAACACACCAACGTTTATTGTTGCTGCTAAGCAGTACTGTATAGAGTCAAGGCCATTCTCAGCGAAGGTCCAAGGTGCTGGGAGGGAACAGAATTAGGACAGCTGACTTAAACTGGTGAAAAGGATATG
>JANHGO010006589.1:0-21185 GCA_024606505.1 Aquila spilogaster
CAATCATAGTTCATTTCCTTGTACTTTAGGCTCTTGTTATTAGGCTGAGAAATTTCAGAGAAAAGCAGTAACTATATTAGCAGGCAAGACAGAATACATTTTGGTTTTGTGTTTTTTCTTTCTCCTTGACAGTTCTTAATTTGTTTCTTGTATAAGAAACTCATAACAGTAAAAATATCTTTCAGTGACAACAGTGAACTGCATAGCTTCTCCTCTTTCAACCTACTTTCAAAACCTGAAAAGAAATTTGCCTGTCATATTCTGACATGACACATCTAGTCCTGCTGGAAATGTTTTAGCAAGCTAATGAGATGAAAGCGGTTCTTTTAACGAACTCCGAAGAAAGAGACAAATATGCACAAATGTAACGGGGGATGTCTTATTTTATGTTTGGCTTGGCTAACCAAGAAGCTGTAAGAAACGTTAAATTGTGTCCTGACAATTGAAAAAGGTGGTGGTTCTTCCCCTCAGTCCGTTCTCTTCCATCTGTCTGGCATGCAGCTTCACATCTAAAGTGGATTCTCTAGTATGATTACCTGGGGAATATCACCGGAACGGGGGAGAAGAAGAGCAGAAAAGAGACAAATTGGTGAAGGGAGAGGCACTTTGTTGGCTATTCTACTTGACCCGACCAAGAGAAAGAGTGAAATGAAGAGAAAATTCACATTGGTCAACACAAGAGCAGATTGTGGTCACCTGGAGAGTAAGAGCCAGGCAGTGAATAAAGTCTTACAGAATCATCAGGAGATGCCCATGTGAGAACTAGCTTTCTTCAGCCATGTTGCAGAATCACATCCTACCCTGCGAGCATTAAGCTCCTGCAGTTTCTCCTGGGTTTGCGAGACAAAAAGTCCTGACTGACTGCTGAAGCTGGTGGATCTGCCACCAGAAAGCCTGGTGCAGGGGCAGGGATCAGAGGATTGGAGGTTTTCTGTAGAGCCTAAAATTGCTTCTGTGAGACCTGGACTCACACAGTGACTGAGTGAATTCTGTTTCAGGGATTCTTTGCATTTGTCTTTGCTTTGTTTTTGAAAGAAAACTTCCAGCTCTTCTGAATTTAGAGACAAGTTAAAAAATAATTGTCCTTAGCCTATGGATTTCAGATTGGGAGCACAATAAAAAATAGCCCAAAAGAAGACAAGGAGACCAAATACATCTCAACTGTTGAGTTGTTTTTGCAGCCTGATTCCTTTTCCTTTTTTTAATTTCAGATTATTCTTATTATTTTGCATTAGCAAGACTAAAACCTGCGATCTCAGTTATTTTAAGTCAATTTGAATGACCTTGCCCCCAAATCCTCTCTTTGACCTCATTGGGCTTTGGACCACATTCTTCCTAAACTGATGTCTGTCCGATGATCTGATGAATTTCAAGTGTTTGCATGGCATTTGGTGGGATTCTGGACATGGCTAAGCTTCATCCACAGAAATGAAAACTGGAAACAAAAAGGCCTGGAAATTACATTTTAAAAAATATCGGCACCTTAAAACCTGAGGTCATTTTTCTCACCTGAGAAATTCTTTGGTTTCATCCATAGTGGGAAATACGAATGATTTTCTGCCATGATTTTCATAACGCTGAATAAATGTTCTACCATATATAAAAATCACCCTAAACTGTTAATTGAATCATTCTCGTTTTATTTGCAAGGCCATTCATGCAAATGACAGATGCAGGGAGGCTGGTGGATTACAGTCCTGATTATGGGATGCTGTTAGCATTCTGCCTAAAATCAGAAAATGCAAAAGGCTGAAAAATGCTTCTGGATAACACAAAGCAAAGACATGGGTTCCTTTCTAGAGCTGAGCAAAAGGGAGAAAAAAGCCCTTTAATCCAAAGCTCAATCATTGTCTGTTTATAGTGATGATATAGTAAAACTTTTGATGGAGATGTTTCTTAGCTTACCAATAGAAATGCCTATTTCCCCCAGCTTTCAAGTTAATTGAGAAAGAACTGAGGAGCGCGGGGAATTGTGTAGTAAGCTGACATCCCATCTGTTGGCAGATTGCTAATCAATAGCAGTTTTGACATTGAAAGAGAAGAGCTGTAAGCGCTTTGTTTTTCTTTATTCCTGGGCATGTCCTGCTCTGCTTGGTCGCCAAAAATTGCATCAGTGCATCATAGAATCATTAAGGTTGGAAAAAGACCTCTAAGATCATCTAGTCCAACCGTCCACCTACCACCAGTATTGCCCACTGACCACGTCCCTCAGTGCCACATCCACCCTTTTCTTCAACACCTCCAGGGACAGTGACTCACCATCTCCCTGCGCAGCTGTGCCGGTGCTTCACTGTTCTTTCTGAGAAGAGATTCTTCCTAATATCCAACCTAAGAGAGCAGAGCTTTCATCGGAGTGTATAACATTCATAAGCTTAAAGGTCTGAAGAAAAGCAGTTAGAGAGAGAAAAAACGTGGGTAACAGAGTGTTCTGCCCAAACCTGGGAAGTTTGGTGGCTCTCAGTAGTCCCCTTGGGTGCAGAAATCTAGTTTGGTGGTCGTTGCAGGAGCTGCTTTTGGAGAAGGTTTGGGTTGCAGCTGTCCCATAACTGCCTGGTGCTAGACTTGGAGGATTTCTGCACTACCTGTGAATTGTTACTGAAAGAGATGCCATAAGAATGGGTGGCATTGTGGAAAATGTCACTTAAATGATAAAAACATAGCGTGTTAGCAGCGTTTGGTGATGTATCCTCTTCATGCAAGAGGTGACTGGAGCAAGGAGCTCCACTTTCACAGCACCCGGCTGCAGCGCACAGGAAGGGCTGCACACACAAAATGGACATTAGGTCTGATGATCCTGATGGCAAATAAGAAGTTTTACTGCTGGACTTCTGGGGCTGCGGTGGGCGAGATCATGGAATCATGGAGTGGCTTAGGTTGGAGGGGACCTCAAAGATCATCCATTTCCAACCCCCTGCTGTGGGCTGGTGGCCAGCCGCTAGATCAGGCTGCGCAGGAGATGCGTTGGTGTCCGTGGGACAAGGGCTCCTTTCCAATGTCAGGTGAGAGGTCCTGTCTCATTGCTGACAGATGCCCAAATAACAGCTGGAGCGCATGCACCGCCCAAAGGCGCTGCAGAGCCTTCATCCTCACACTCCGTCAGCATCACCGGTGCGCATCACTGGGATGGAAAGAAATGACCGTGATGAACATACACCTCGAGTCATCATTGTCACCGATCACCCCTCGGTGATTAATTGTTTAGCCAAATTGGACAAACTTTTCCACATGAATGAGGAGACACTCACTTAATAAAGCAGAAAGCTCATAGTGACATGATTTGTTTTCCTCAATTTAGCTGTAGGATACGTTTTTATTTTCCCGATTTCCAGCTCAACAAAATCTCCAAGTGCTGTATCTACTTTGTACCTCCAAGGTGGGTCCTGCCCCAGCTTACGTGGGAAACCCAATGCTACTTTGCACATCTGAGGTGTTCAAATTGAGCAGTAGATATTTGGAATATTAGGAACAATTTATCCTCCAAAAGAGCCATGAGGCACAGCTGCCCGAGGGGGGGGGGGTCACCGTCCCCAGAGGTGTCCCAGAGCCGTGAGGATGTGGCACTGAGGGACGTGGGCTGTGGGCATGGTGGGAGTGGGCTGGGATCGGACTTGGGGATCTGAAAGGTCTTCTCCAACATAAATGGTTCTGTGATTCTATGAAATGCGAGCCTGAGAATCAGCAATGCCTTCTGATGGCATTGGCACCATGTTGGAAAGGAGGCAGGGACCTCCCAGGACCCAAGCCTGCAGCACACACGTGCTTGGTAGGAGTTCCCAGTGTTTGTGGGGCTGGTTGGGCCTCGTCTCACGGTGACAGGAGCAGGACAGGAAGGGTTAAAGCTGGTGCTGGCACCAGGGGATCCAGAGGGAAGAAATACTGGAAGGGAGGCCATACATGGGAAAGAATTAGTAGTAATTTTCATGCAGTTCAGTGAATAATTCAGAACCTGAGGTTAACTTATGTACTTTCTTGTTTATCTGCGTTTTCTGTTTTCAGATCTTTTCAAGAAATGTTTATTTCCCAATCATTCTTGCGTAGACAACAAATTGTAATGTCTTTTCTACATGACAGGGCATGAAAATTGATTATTACACTGGTACTTTTAGTTCTGATCGGAGAGATCAGATTGTTCTGTTTTTTCCCATCTGTGGTCAAACCTTCAGACGTTCAGGATTAACTTTACATTCAGTTTTTTTAAGTGCTCCTGCATAAGGCTTTGAAATAGGTTTTTGGATTTGAAATGTAAGATGTAGAAAAACCTTACAGAATGCCCGTAACAGTGGTACAAGGCCAGCCAAACCAGGGCGCTGAAATTCCCTAACCATATAAATACGCAGAAGCAACCGCTCGCTGCTGCTGGCAGCGGGGCCACAGGACTTGCGGTGCTGCCAAATAAGAGCTGCTGCTAATCTGGAGATAGTTAGACGTAGCTCATGTTTCATTCACGCTCAGATCCCAAACCTCAGAACAATTGAGTTTTCTAATAATGTGCACATCAACATCAATGGGCTTGAGCAGATCTGGGTTACTGCTCACAGACAGATGTGTGTGCACCTAGGTCTGCTGAAGACAAAGCTCAGGCTCATCTCTGCTGGGCTGACTGCCGCCAGCAGATTTTAGCGTCCTCTTGTATATGCGATCTTTGTCCACATATTCATTCCACATCTGCTACACCTCTTGGAAAATACGGAGCAAGAAAAAGCGGTTCTTTTTGTCACAGCCTTTTCCATGCATCCTTTGTTTCCTTTTTGACTCAAGTTATCTCGGGTACCAGTTTCAAATTTATTTCTGTTGCAGTTATTTGCAGTGTTATTTGTATCAAGAGAAGTCATAGTGTCTCGTTTTAGGAGGTTCTCATAACTCAGCAGGACAAGGACCTGAGTGACCTGTTCAAGCTGAGGCAATAGCTCTGCTCTGGGCTGCAACATCTTGCCTAAGTTTGACAAGAAAACCCCAATTAATCTCTTATTCAAGATTCCCAACTTCTGCTTAACTAAAGGACTGTGTCTCCATTTGGAAACCAGCTGCTTATGACTATAAGCAGTGTTACCACAGATTGTCTTTAGGATACACAACAGGATAGGCTCAGCTGGGTGGGAGGAATTGGTTGCTGGTTTCAATTTGCACTACATTGGCTTGTTTCCTTGCTGCTTTCTTGGATTCTGAAATCCCAAGCAGGAGTTTGATTAACATCTCTTTTTGATAGTGACATAGGTTTAAGTCATTTCTGCCTGTCCCTGCTTGTTCTGAACCCAGGGGCTGTTTCTCGGCTGTATGGCTGTGGTACGGTGGTGCAGAGCCCAGCTCCGGCACTGGTCTGGGTTAACATAACATTAACCCAGGAGGTGGCAGAATGACTTGTCCATCAAGTGCTCTCAGTAAGGCACCGGCACGCTGCACGCTGAGGTGTGAGATCACACTGAAAGATTCAGTCACTTCTGGCTGCTCCTCTGCGTGGGGCTTAATTTTTTGAAGGTAAATCAGTCACTTTCAAAGACTTTGAGAAGTCGTTTTGATAAGTCCTTCTTTATCCTTGCCTATTCAAATGATGTTTTTTTTTTTCCCCAAACCAGCCTTATTTTCTCCTGTTAGTTCCTTTAAACACAATGCAAATCTTCCACTGGCTCACAATTTCTGTGGGTTTTTAAAACAAACTTCCTGTGACCCTCCGTGCAGCAAAAAGGAAAGTGCAGCAGTTTGTTGCCGTGTCAGCTCAGTTGGACCATCTCCTATGCTCGTGGAGGTCAAATCCATTATATCTGGTTATGCTTTTTCAATCACATTTACATTTTTAATGCAAAGCTCAGGTTTGCTTCACACTAGAATGATCTCTGTGGTTTCATAGCAAGCCTTAGTTGTCCCGGGCTTTGAAGACTTCTCTCTTTTATTTCTCCTCAGCCTTAGACAGAGTCTTTGTAATTTATTAGGTAAGTGTCCTCCACTGGACAGCCAAAATGCTGTGGAATCCTCATTATACAAGTGGCAAGCAGTATTTTCAAATTTCACTTTAGCAGGAGCAGATTTTAAAGCCTCCTGGTGCTTCGCAAGGACTCACCAACTCACAGCTACAGTGAGACACCTTTTGTGCTCTCCCCCTAAGTAAACCAGGCTGGAAAGTCCTTCTTGTGCAAGATCTTTTTCACATCTGAATCCACACAAAAGCTTCAGAGAGAGTCTGCCACGTGGCTGCAAGGTCAGCTTTCCACCGTAAGTCCTGCTTTTCCTCTTTTCCTTAGAAGAGGCTTTCACACAGTCCTCTATTTCTCAAGAAGATGCTACGTGTTAAGTAACTGAGCAAATAACAAAACCCACACCAGAGAGTTTGGTGTCTTCTGAAGCCCCGGCTGCCTTTGAGTATGAATGAACCACCTCTCCCACTGCCTTTTACACCAGTGACCTCCATGCTCCAGCTAAATTCTATTTTTTTTCCCTGGGAAAATAGAAATTAAGGCGCTAGGTACTTGGTTCGTTGACCTGCACTATCACTTATTACTGAGCAGGAGAGAAGTGACCAGCTGGCACTGCCAGTGACAGCAGGAACGTAGTGCCGACAGCGGAAAGCATACCAGAGGCAGAAAGAGGCAGAGCCTGAAAGCAGGAGTCAAGAGAGGAATCATGACCAAGCTCAGGTTCTGGATAACAAAATGAGATTGTTTCCTAAGCAGTCAACCAGAAGAGTGACAGCATCTTGGTACAGCAGTGCACAGACTGGACACTGACACCTCCATGTGAACCTTGCTCTGAGCAAGTGCCAAGAATAAGTGGATCAGAGCTGTCAGAGCTGGTAAGAAGGGCAGAGGCTGGCAGGAGAAATGATGACCCCCCATTCACGGTGTTAAATGTGCCTGGTAGGATTTGATAGTAAGAGAATGCCAACAAGATAGGTCCTAGAAAGTCCCCTTTTCATGGGAAGTCTTGGAATCTAATTTCCTAAATGAAAGGACACAAAACTCTGCGAGCTATAAGACAAAATGTTACCGTATGTCTTTCCTAAAATACATCCTTCCATAAGCAGCACAAAAGCCCAGAGTAAAGGGAGAGGAGCTGTCTCGATTCAGATTCAGTTACAAGCAAGCCTTCTCTAACCCCTGATTTATTCTCTCCTAGAAGATCTCCTAAATATAAATTGTAGTGGTCTGAGCTGCAGTGAAGAGGCACTGGATCACTTGCTAAAAGCTGATGCAGTAAATACCCAACAGCAGCATATATAAAAATGAATGCAAACGTACACAGGAACAAAATCAGATCTTACATCCAATAGCAAAATCACTCTTAATTTTCAGTGGCTGAAGTGCCGTAGTCTTTCACTTAGTAGCAGAACACACCCTTGATGTCAGGTTATGTCAGCTTGACAGAGCATCACTGTCAAAGACAGTGTCAAACTTTCAGTAATGGATTGAGTGCCACGTATAGGAGCAAGGAAGGTGAATATTCAAATGAGAATCTTTAATTCTCCTGAATGCTCTTTGGATAAAGAGCCAGGAATTCCAGGTCCAATAACTGATTGATGGAAGTTGACCTTGATGTGGACAAAATGGTAAACAGCTTCAGAATAATGAATTACAAGCAGAAATTGTACAAGTCAGTGATGGAGTACATCAACGAAAGGTCACTTTGTCCAGCTCTGTCCTGATGCAGAACTCTTCTTGCTCACGTATTTCTTAGTGCTTCATGTGATGTACTTGTAAATAGACTAGACATCAAGATTTTCACAATTTTACATCCGTCTCAACTGCAGTGTTGAGCATCTAATAGATTTCACATTGAATACCCTTATCCAGTAGCTTGATTTTTTTCTCTGACATTTCCTTTTGCTTCTTATAATCGCTTCCCAGCACAGAAGAGCTTATAACAACATCAGCTGTCAGAGTAGGAATGCAAACTGGTGAATCTCTGAGTTTGCCTGTATCTTTCCAAGCTTTTTTAACCAAAGTTTGGAAAGGAGCTAGTGTGGCTTTCCTTTTCCTGTACTGAAGATGTCCAGTGAAAAAGAGGCTGTCTCCAACCAGAAAGATTGCAGTGATGGAAAATGAGTCATAAGTACACATCATGCAATGTTTTCCCATACAACAGAAATCCCAGCAGAGGCCTGTCTTCCAACCTAAACCCCATAGAAGCTGCGTGAGTCCATAGTACAAAAATTAACTTCACCCCAGAACCACTTCTTCCTGCTGAGTATCTCTGAGAATGGGCAGCGTCAGCAGGAGGAGGAAGGCTGTCTTTGTACCTGTCTCCAAGCGATTATTTTTGAGCAGCAGTTGTAGCATTAATGCTATTTCAGAGCCCTGTCTGGCCAGGCTAGCCCAGCAAAAAAGCCTGCAAAGCCCCACCTTACTGCTTTGCGTCCTCTATTGACAAATGCGTTGCTGTGATCCTCTGAATTTTGCTGCAGGTTTCAGAGAGAGTAGTGCAGTTAATAAAGCAGCGGGTCTTTCTGAAAAGCAGGCTTCAAGCTTCATAGAACAAGCACGGGTGTTATTTGGCCTCTTGGTGGTTTTCTAAAAGTAGAAGATGCCCAAGAACTCTCAGCATCTGCAGCTGGTGCTTGCCAGAAACGCTTGCCTGATCTGTATGGATGAGTGGAGAGCAGGGGAGGGGAGGGGGAAGGCCTCGGAGGGGAAACAGCTGAGGAGATACAAATGAAAATTCAATTAAACAGAAGACAAGGAAGATTCAAACCAGCACTGACGCTCTGCTCAAGGCTGCTGATGAGCCTTGATTTCAACACGAAATGTAACAAATGAAGAAGGCAACAGTGAAGAAATGACCGCCCTGGAACGCGCTAAATTACATGACCAGGAAGATAAAAGCATTCAAATAAGTCACTTCTTTTTATGATATGCCTGGGGCTCGTAAGAAATTCAACCAGAACGTTAGATCTTGTGTTTGTAACCATTCCAAAACTTGTCCGGTGTAAGAGAATTTCTTTCCTAAAGGTCTGAGTTTGCCAAGTGGAAGACTTGAAATGGATGATTAATATGATCCCCTACTGCCTTCCACCCTATGTAGCCGTCAAAATGATGTTCGGTGGGTATACTAAAATCAGAATGGTGGCATTTTGCACTTGTTTTACCTTCTGCCGCCTGTAACACTAGTGTGGATTGTAGAAAATGGTCTGTCTTGGTTGTTCTGGTTGCTGCTGCTTTCATGTTTTGTGGGAGAGGTGAACAAACGCTGGCTGTAATGAGCTGCCATCACTTAGAAGAAGTTGAGTGGTCTTCTCTGCTAAGATAAGCTGCTACTCCTCTAGAAAATGGTTGCCATCAGTTTATTGCAGCTTTATTTTGCTCTTTGCCGGCTGTGTGAGGAGCTTGTTCAACACAGCTGGTCATTCCAATAGCTTGATTTGTCCCGTAAGTATTTTGCTTCTTTTGGGATATCACTACGATCACCTTGAAAAGCTGCTAATAGTAATTGAAAGCAGTCTTAAGCTTGCATGTAGCGTCAGGGATTGAGTTGTTCTTCATTTCTGTAAAACAGAAACCGAAGTTAGCTGTTACAGATACTAGGAAGCTAAACAACAGCCAGGGTTACCATGCTTTTGGAAACTCGTGGTGACAGAGGAAACTCCAAGTGTGTCTTGATCCAAAGCCCCTTAAGATTACGTGAATCTTATAGTGACTTCAGTGACCTTTGTGATCAGGTTCTGAATGCAAAGTACAACCAGCAGTGGCCGAAAGAGGTTAGGCACTAAGTACTCAGGGGCTTCGCATTTGCAGGGAGGTACCTGAGTCACCAGCCTGTGTTTGGGGGATGGGGTTGAACCTTCTGCAGAAAGGGATGGGGAACTGAAGTGATGGGTGCTGCTGGGTTGGACCACCCTGTGCTGAGACTCAGTGATCTTTGAGACCGCTTGCAAATGGAAACCAGTTTTCTTGGAAAGGAGAAACTCTCAGATGCCATCTATTCAGTTCCTAGTTCTTGGTTATTTTAGCTGATATCATCTATATGCTAAGTCAGTCACAATGAATGGCATTTGAAGCATCCAGACCTAAGTCATTACATTATCACATTCGGGCCAGGCTTTAAGTAAAAGAGATTTGGCTTGTTCTTTTACTTGGCCCTTTCCCAAATGTTCTGCCATTATAATGGAGGATTATCTGCGCTGGAGGTTTTCTTCATTTCCATTAGCAGACAAAATCTCCCTGGGCACAGCCAGGGCAGCCTGCGATGGCAGGAGGAGCTTGTCCGCGTGCTCGCTTTGTCATCTGGCAGAGCAGAGCCTGACACCCCCTGACACTGTGGGGCTGCCCATAGGCTGTTGCTGTGTCAGTGTGTGGAACACATTGTTTTCCAAAAGGGAGGAGAATCAGCCCTTTATTGACCAGGAGTCACTAGGCAGCGTGGTCACTGAGCTGGGGCTTGTTGATAGAGCTGGCTTTTCAGCGAGAGCCTTTGTGGGCTTATCTGTTCCTTTGGTCTGCATCTTTTGTAGGGGCTGAGGTGGGGCCCTGCCCTTCCCAACCCCTCTGCCTTTTCTAGTGAAAGCACAGGGATGGAAACAGAGGGGCTCTTCATTTTCAGGCCTGGGGATCTCTGTAAGGCCCCCTCACTGGGGTGTATCACATACTTCCAGATGTGTACTCTTAATTCGGGGGTCTTCTGCAGTTGGTTTTCAGACCACAGGCGGTCCCTGCTGCTCTGGTGGGCGGTGCAGGATGGCTGTGGGGTTGCACTGCCCTGCACAAGCAGGGCTGCTGCTGGGTGTTTGCAGCACAGCTGCAGCACAGCACTGTGATCTCTTCCCCAGCTCATCTCGCTGTGAGGCTCCGTGCAGGCAGTGCCACGATCAGCTCTCAGGACCAAGCGTGTTTGCAGGCCACGTTTCAGAGTGAGGTTTGACACATGCATTGTTTATGCCTGAGACTAAATTCAGGTTGCTGTCTTCTTTGTGTGGGTGCTCAGGTGAAGATTCAGAGGGCCAGGTGGTTCAGGTCTCTGAGTGCTCCCAGTTCCTTGGCTAAGGAGTTCTGTAAATACATTTTTGCATAAAGGAGAGAAGACAAAAGCATGCACATTGCTTTTACTTATCTTACTTATCCTGGAAACACGTCAGCAGAAAAGCAGAAGAGGCAGAGTATTACGTCATGTGGCTGCAAGGAATAGTAGTAAAATGCTGGTTGCTGATCAGGATGAAATGCGGCTTCAGACCCCAGGTGAGAGTTCATGATCTGTAGATTTGTGTTAAGATAACGGATTTGACGCATGAAGTCTCTAGGAGCCTATTAGATAAATAAGCCATTCCACAGATACCTAAAACAATTTCATTTGGCATTAAACTTTCCATCTCCAGTTGGTTTCTTACATCTTTTAAGCATATCTGTCTGGGGGTACTGCACAACACAGAGTCACAGAATCATTAAGACTGGGAAAGACCACTAAGATCATCTAGTCTACCCATCAACCCATCAACTCGTCGTTGCCATGGGGAGACAGAGCTCTTATCACAGCTGGGGAAGGCTAATAAGCCAATTTTGTGTCTGCAGAGAAAAACTGAAAGCATCCAGCCTGGTGCATGCATGGAGGAGAGGGAGAGGAACCCTGTCCCAAGGCTGCAGTGTGCTGGTGGTTCTGGCAGGGTCTGTGGTGATGGAGCTGTACTGCACAGAGCTGCTCCAGCTCCAGGAAAACCAGGCTGGGCCCCAGCACCTCATCGGGTTCTTTAGGTATCAAGGAAGGTTTGACCCGAAGGTGATGGTGGATTACTTGCTGGCTTTGATCAAATTTGCTTTGTTGCCATAAGAGTGAATGTGATGCATATGGAACTCGGGTCCATGAGTCAGTGTAAAGGGATAAGATAATGAACTTTGCTGGAGCCTTTTACTGTCTCTGTATTAGAGCAGTTATTGGAAGGCACTAATCCCTCTCTGCTGACTATTGACTTTTAAATGAATCCTCATACACTCTCCAATAGCAAAACTGGTGGATTTTCAAGGCTCAGTAGAACCAAGGCCTTGTAGTTTATTTTCACTGTTACTATTATTTTTTGTATTTCAAAGCAGAGTTTTCTACTACGAGTTCCCCACTGTTTGATCACAAAAGTGAGCCAGGGAAAGTGTTATTTTTCATTCTGAGCCTTCTGTGCTTTTTATTTTTGCAATCCACGTGAGGCGACTTTGCTGGTCATTAGCCGACTTCGGGAAGCGAGCTCTCTTTGTTGGGCGATAGCAGGGAAACATCAAATGTCTGGTTCCATGGGAGCAATTTGCTCTTGAAATAAAGCAAGCGTTGATAAGTTGCAACCCTTAGCTATGTTTGTCCTCGTAAATAAACATCACCAGGATCTGAGCACAAATGCACGTTGTTTCGCCCCATTTAGCTATTCTGAGATTGTGTCAGGCTAACAAAATTTCCTCCGCATCGCATCTCCTCATTCTATCGCTTGCTTGTTTTGCAGACGGTGTGTGTTTCTGCACACCTAGCCAAGAGTGGATGTTGTAGCCATTGATCAGCGCAGCAAATAGCTCTGGAAAGGCATCCCATTACAACAAAGAGATGTGTGCTTTTGATGGGTTTCTACCAGTGAATGATATGCCTCTGTGGTGCCTTGCAAGGGGAAATTTGCTTGGAGATGAATGTGGTTTTCCAGCACAGGGCGTGCAGGGGACATCACACCTTCAGCGTGAGCACTGTGTCCAGCTTAAGGACAGCTATTGATATGTGCTGGCTTACGCAGGCCAGAAAAAAAACCCCAAAGATCTGTCTTTGAGAGGAAGATTCAGTTTCCAAGATACCCATAAAAAACCTCATTAAGCATTTAGCAATGGGCTGCTTGCTCAGAAGGCAAATTCCCCAATTGAACCTTACAAAACCAGGGCTGTGTTTCCTCCCTCACAGACAGCAAGAGCCAAAATAAAATAAACCGGCAGCAGGAGACCCAGCGAAACATGACACTGACATTTGTTCCACTTCGAGCAGGGGGCACACTGCTAATCTGGGCAACATGGCAAGATTAGGTGGTAGCATTATATCATGGAACTTCGTGGTGATGGAGGGAGGCTGTCCTCCACGGAGAACTGTCCTGTGGAAATTAGGAAGGGAGCAGGACAGCTCTCTTACTGTGATTAACACAGGGTTTTGCTGGAGCGCACAGGGGCTGTAAGTCAATCAAGATCCTATTGTGCCAGGAACTGTACATCCAGCACAGAAAGGCGGTCCCTGCTGCACAGAAGCATATGTTCTGGCTGATGCTCCCGTCTCCTTCCAGACCGCCAGATTAACGAAATCATGTCTTCAGCAGCAGAAACAGTGAGTTCCAGCTTCAGGTAGCTTTGTCTCACGAGTCTGCCCTGGTCTGGCTCCTCTGGTACATGGGGAGACTGCAAGGATCATAGGATCATAGAATCATAGAACCGCTTGACTTGGAAGGGACCTTTAAAGGTCATCTAGTCCAACTTGCCTGCAGTTAACAGGGACAGAAAAATGGAGGGTTTCTCTTCTCTCTGTCCCTTATGGTTTCATGACACATCCAGGAGCGCAGTGCCTCCACGGCTTCAACCGGGTTTGTCAAAACTGGCAGAGAAACTGAAATATTTCTGAAGGAGGGGGAGCAGGACTGCACTTATTGTCTGGGCTTATTAACCAGGCTCAATAGCGAGGTTAACTCTGATGGGCAGACACCTGGAGTTGCCGTCTGTAGCATAGCTGGAGAGGTGAGAACACGAGCTGAGGCTCCAGACCCAGCTTCTTGGTGCTTCCCCCCTCCATTGTCGCTGAAAAACAGCAACAAAAAGATCAGATCCCTGGTGCACACACCTTCTGGAAGAGATCAGCTCAGTACAGCTTCCTAGCAGAGCTTCAGTATGTAATTCTCCAATTTAGGCCAGATTCAGAAGCGACTCTGAAGATGGTTAAGATGCATATCAGAAGGAAATTGGTCAGAAAATGGATGTTGGGTGGGCGTGAATAACACGGCACAGCGTAACTTGCAACACTTCGGCACTCAGTGGGAGAGTGAAATTGGTTTAAGTGAGAATAACTTCCACGGATTTGGGGTGGGGGCGGATGTAGAAGTACAAACTCTGAAAATGGCCTCTTTCTCAGAGGAAAAGAAAAGGAAAAACCAGGAAGAGATGTTCGTAGGAACACAGCTCCCCAGCAGCACAGGGCCCTGTTTTTGAGATTTGTCCCAGGGCAGTGCAGAGCTGTCGCAGACTCACCATGAGTAGGCCAGGCTGGATGGGATCCTGGGCAGCCCGATCTGATGGGTGGCAACCTGCTCATGGCAGGGAATTAGATGATCTTTGAAGTCCCTTCCAAACCAAGCCGTTCTGTGAGTCTGTGGTTCTATGGGTGCATGATTCCTCCTGCTCGTTTTCCTTGAAGCCCCATCATGGCGAGCCTCGGCACCCCAGCTGCGTGCCTTGGGATTGGTTTGGAGTTCCTGTTGTTACACCAAACCACTGAGGAGCTCACCCCACATTGGAGGTGACCGTCAGCCCCCAGCCCACCCCGTGGCCGCTCTGCAGTTTCCTGATGAAGGAAACAGCGTGTAGTGCCTATTGCGTTGTCATAAGGAAACAGAATTGCGGTAGTAACAAAAGAATGTGGAGCTTAGCTTTTGCATGGATGTCTTATTAGGTCAGAGTCAGCTGAGACACACTTTGATTTGTATTCCTGATGACTGTGCACGGGCACTAATTGGCCCAAGAAGCAAGGGATCTTTGTTGCTTTTGTAGTTTAATGAGGAAAAATATTGTGTAATGTGATGATTATTTTCTAATCAAAAAGCAGAGAAACGGAGTGTGAAAGAAAACCTGAGACTGAATAAAGACTGGATTTTTAATTAATATTTCCTTCTGTTACTCACTTGCTAAGGTCTATAACTAATTATTAACCCTAAATATGACCCTAATGTTCCATAAATATTATTTAAATTAATGTTTAATTGTGTAATCATAGAATTGTTTTAGTTGGGAGAGACCCTTACTGGCCATCTAGTCCAACCTGCAATGAACAGGGACACCTACAGCTCCATCAGGTGCTCAGAGCCTGCTCCGGCTGCATGTTCCTATACTCCATTTTATTTAAGATTGTCTGTGTATTTCCTTTAATATGTTAAGCTTTTTGTCCTGAGTGTACTTTTACTCACATTCATGGTCATGTTTAAACCAACAGGACTGATCAAGGGCTGAAATGAGACATTCATATTTGCAGGATTGGGGTCTTTTATTCCCACTTCTTGAGCACTGGCAAACCATTGCTTACATGTATAATAACATAGCAGTACAGTGTTCGTGGGAGAACCCTGCGTCAGGGTTCTGGGCAGCGAGGCAGAGACCAGATCCTAGCCACCAGTCCTTGTTCCCAAAAACAAGGTTGGGTATCAGATTGGATATCAGGAAAAATAAGAGCGGTGAGGCAGTGGCACAGCTGCCCAGGGAGCTGGGGAGTCACTATCCCTGGAGGTGTCCCAGAGCTGTGGGGATGTGGCACTGAGGGACGTGGGCAGTGGGCACGGTGGGGCTGGGGTTGGACCTGGGGATGTGAGAGGTCCTCTCCAACTTTAATGATTCTCTGAAAGCGCGTTTCCGTGTTCTTCTTCAGCAACCACGAGGTCTGTGCTCACGTCTTTGCCCAGGAGCAGCCCAGTGCTGCTAGGAGAGGGCTTCAAAGGTCTGAGCAGCTGTCACTGTTGCAGACCTGTTTGCAAAGCTGAGCCTGAGGAACAGGGAGTAGGATACCCAACACGCTACTATGTTTTAAACAAATCAGAAGCAATAAAATGTCAGTGATCCCTGCAGCATTTGGAAGAACAGGCTGGTGCTTCTCTGTTTGTCACGGCCACTTATTTCCTTGGGAAATACTCCGTGTGACTCTTAGCTACCTTTGGGTCTTGAAGGAAACGAATGTGATTCACTGAGCTTTCACATCGCACAGTGCTGTGGAGCTGTGGCTGGCTTGAGAACCCCTTAGCTGATTAGCTGCTGGATTTTAAGTAACAAAAAAAAAACCCTAATCCCTCTTTGAAGCATAATCTAAGCATATATTATGTGAAATGAAGAAGCAGAGTTGCTGATCTTCAAAACAGACGTAAGGTGTTAGGCATTTCAGTTTGACAAAAGCTAGTTAGTGAATGTAACTGGACCTTTGTTTTAGAAAATAATTGCGTATATTAATCAATCTGAGCCCGGTGATTGGATTCTTTAAAAAAATAAGTTGCAGTGATAGGATTCTGTGGCTCTACTCTCCCAATTTCGGTACCCGCTGTGCTCAGGAGGCACTGCAGGGTGCTTGTGCCTGCTCTTCTTGCAGGGCTCACCGTGCCTCCTGGGCTTGCCTTAAAGCCCCTGCTGTCACAGGAGTTTGTGAATCCTCAGTTCCAGGGTTTGGGGGAAAAAAAATCTCATGCTCTGTAGCAGCGCACAAGTTGAAGGTAGATCCATAAACCATAGAAATCCAAATATAATTTGAAAGAAGCATGTGTTCATTATACTTTTAAAGAAGAGACTAAAAATGCAGTTCTTATGTGCTTCAAGGCAGCAATTTCATACCTGTCAGACTCTTGAACACATGAAAATCTTCAAAACATCTAACCATCAGCATTCTTCTTTTCCCTATCTTTTATACATAGCGTTGCCATTGATCGCGCTGCATGGTCGTTATGTGTCTCATCCCTCCCTGGAAGCCTTTACCCTGAACTGGCACAGATCCTGGGGAAAAGGGCTCTGCTCGGTAATCCTGCTCGAGGCCAGAGGCTCTTTGCTGTCTTGATTTGCAGGGTGCAGAATTTAAGTTTTGGCCTTAAAATCAGCAGACCAGAGCTGCATACCCCCACTGGAGCAGAGCCATTGCATAAGCTTGCACCAGTTGCGGACAGGCATTTTTTAAGGCTGCTCTTTCAGAGGATGATTTCTTCCCTGTAGCCTTTAAATTGCTAAAATGGGAGCAGTGCCTGCCAAAAAAATTGATTTAAGAAAGAAGGGAGGGGAAGGAGAAGAAACATCATCCCCTTTGCTGGCATTTCACATGGAGCTGCCTTTGAAGAGACAGAGCTGGGGACGGGGCTGTTAGGCTCACAGAATGGGCGATCTGACCCCCTGTGTTCTTAGCAACAACATGGTATTTACCTTATAACGTTGCAGAAGTGTTAATTATCCAGATCGAGTAATAGAAATAGCTATTTACTGAGGCTTGCTGCTTTCCCGAAAGAACAGGATCTGGATTTCCAGTGGAACCATTCATCGGCGGTTGGACAATGATGCTCTGCTGTGGGGCTTTCAGAGCAGCAACAAAGATTTCTTCAGCTCTGTGCCACCGGAGCTGACTCCCGCTATGGTACAGATTTGACAAAGGGAAAAGGAAACAGAGTCAATTGCTAACACACATTTCCCTTTCTGTAGCATATTTCTTCCTCTGTACTTCTCACAGCACTACAAAAGAGGCAAGTGGCGTTGTCTGCATTTAACAGAGGGGAAAGCTGAGGTGTAGGAGGGGAAAGCGACTTCTGCACACTTTGGTGGCTGCTGACAGTCAGAACGAGGAGCAGGAGCACTGCCCAAGCCATAATTCCCTGGAAAACCCATGCGTTCACCCAGCCGTAGTGAGAGCCACTCTATTTCCATACACTTGAATTGTGGGTTGTAGCAGAGGGGGAAATACGGAGGGTAATGCAGAATTGTACGGCCCTATTTTTGTACCCTCCTAGCCTCTACTTTCTTCCTCCTCTGCTATATCGGGTTCTTTGGGGATAGGCTGCACACATGCTAATACAGTGTACTTTAGGCTTCATGCATATTCATGCGAACCAGGCTGCAGTTTTACTTCACGTAGGCTTTTCTCCGAGCAATTTTTGCTGTTGTTGTTGCGAAACATTTTAATTAATCAGGCATTTTAATTATCTGTAACCTAGCTGAAAATGCCAGCACAACAGCACAGATAGAAGGAGACACTTGCTCAGGTCAGAGCAGCTCACTAAGAGAGCAGGCAGTGTGGCTACAGGCATGGGGAAAATAGGGAGTTCTGAGCGGCACCTTGGTGCTGTGAGGAAGGATGGTGGCTCTTTTTTTAGGCTAAATGCTGGGAAGAAATTCTACTCGGAGGGTGGTGAGGCCCTGGCACAGCTGCCCATAGGAGCTGTGGGTGCCCCATCCCTGGACGTGCTCAGGGCCAGGGTGCAAGGGGCCCTGCGCAGCCTGAGCTGGTGGGGGCACCCAGCCTACAGCAGGAGGATGGAACTGGGTGGGCTTTAGGATCCCTTCCAACCCAGCCGTTCTGTGATTCTGTGACTTGATTTATCAGGTCGGGAAGCCTACTTTGAGGCTCAGGTGGTGGCACTGGGTTGGCATGCTGTTAACTGGGAAGCTGTGTCCTAGAAGTATCAAAATTACCTTTCCTAGCGCTTCCTGCCTCAAACAATCCGTTTTACCAAGTTCTGTGTTTTTATGAAGCTGATCCTCAGGTCATTTCTAGATTGATTTCACTTGCAGTGAGTGAACGAGCAGGGCTGCCTGTTCCACCTTTGGCTAGGCTGCTTCATGGGGACACGCTGTGTGCTGCAGGAGGTAAATGGCTGACAGAGCCCTCTCTTCTCAGCATGCCTAGAAAAGGAACAATCTCCTTCTCCTCTGACCACAGTGCACAGGAAACTGGGGCTCCTTTGGTTGGGAAGTGACTGAGGTCCACCTGTCTGGTGACAGAGAGCCTGGAGCAGCTCTCAGCACACAAACTGAACTTTGTGAGTCTGAAATTCCTTTTCTGCCCTCTCAAGAAGCGGATATGCTGTAGTGCACAGGATGGACAACTCTGCAGCACAATGTGAATAAGAGATTCTGGAAATCTGTGAAAACCAATATTTAGAATCTTGTCGTTGGTGTATTTCCCCACGTTCCCTGCAGTGAAAGGTTGAGGGGGTTTGGCACCTTGCAGATCTGCTGTCTCTTGACTGCTGTGAGCTGAAGGCCCACAAATGGAGCAGATGGGATTTCAGCCTGAGCAGTGTGCAGCCGTACCCCTTCTCTTTCTGGAGAGACCACTTGGATAGGTTTGATGGGTTGGATAGATTGTTTGTCATAAAAACTCCTTTATGACAAAGCCGTGAGAGTCTTCAGAGCCTTTGCTCACAAAACAAGTCAATTCCCCTGTTTTCTTCCAAGAAATAATGCAGCGAGTGGAGCTGGGGGTTCTGCTTGCACCGTTCCCTGCTGCCTTTTGTCACCGTTTCCGTGTCCTGCTTATATCTGCGCAGGGAAGGTCTGTGTGTGTGCTTGGGCTGGGCTCTGGATCCTGGCTGCCTTCTCCAGGCTCTGCGATGTGGATTTTGAGGCTTAGCAGGCAGCAGGTGAGAGATTCCAGCCCAGGGAATGGGTGGGAGGAGAGGAGCAGTTCTGTGTCAGGGCTCACTCTACGACTGCTGCTTTCCTCTGTGCTCTGCGCTGGCTCCCGAGGGCACAGCACGCCAAGGCAGCTGAATCTGGGAGTTCTGAGGTCAGCTTCAATGGGAACAGAACCATTTCCACGCACCGAGACTTTCTTCTCGCTCCTATCAGTGTGAATGCACAGAGCACCACCAACCTCAGCGGTGCTTCTTTGGAGGGTGAAGGCGGGGATAGCCACACGCTGCAGCCTGGGGCTGGAGGTTTACGCAGTTTGATGAGCTCCTTGGAAGGATCGCTCTAAGTGACTCAGCTCTCAATCTGTTTAGACCAACTTCATGTACTGGGGTAGAAATTTATCCTGCGTAACTCTTCATCCCCCGGGTTATGCCTGGAAAGCAGTGCTGTCTGTGCACAGTTTATTGTCACAAGCGATACTGTAATGGCAAAACCTCCTCAGCACCACTCAGTTAAGCGTTTCGTCACTGAAGGCAAGGCTGAGTGCTTCAGGGCTTTCCTGCCCCGCCGTGTTATTGCCCCGCTGCTGCAGACCACCCTTAACCGAGCTGCTTCCCAGCACAGCTCATGGCACAGGAGTGACAGCTCTTAAACAGCAAAGTGCTTTGCATGCGTAGGGAACACCGGGGTGAAGTGTAAAGGGTGTCTGGAAGAAGAGTGGCAGCATTAAAAGCTTAGTCCTGAAGAACTGAGGGAGGGGACAGGAGGCAAGAGTTCCCCTCTTTCCCCTGCTCACATCACTATGGGCCTTTGCATTTGAGATGTGACAAATGTGAGCTAGTCCCTGGAAGCCCTGACTCACAGAGGCGATGGTGGTGGTAGGCAGCGGCCCTGTGCTGGGTGTGACATTGAGCGATGACAGCCGCTGTCCTGCACGTCCGTGCTGGTCACACTCTGCTCCTGCATTGCACGGGAAAGTGGATCTTTGTATTTTCCTATGCTGACTTCTCCTTCTCTTCCTCCATGTAATCTGCACTCATTGCCTCCACTTAGATCATTTTCTCAGTCTGTTTTCTGTAGGCAGCGATTTTTTTCCCCTATTCTGTACTATTTTGCTCATCTAAAACCTACCTTCCGTTGTTCCAGGCATTTGTTTTTTTTAGCATTTCTCATTAGTAGCCTTTTTCCCTGCTCTCCTCCTTCCCGTCTCCCTTAGCTCGGGTTCTGCCCCCATTCGCAGCCCTTGCAGCTCCTCGTCCTCCCGCAGCCATCCCGTACATCCCGCCTGCCTTCCAAATGTTGACAAGAATGTTCTGGATGATGAGTGACTGACAGACAAACACCAGTCTCAAATACCCTGAACACTGTGTTACTAATAGCTTTATTCTTGTCCACACCGTAAGCAAAATATCCCTTGAAAGGGATAGGCCATATTTTTAGCCAACCTTAAACTCAGCTTCTAAAAAAGTGTCGTGCTCATCTGCCTCGTTCCCTGGATTCACTTTCCCAAAACAACTTTTTAGGGGAGTGCTTTTAACTTGGAACCGGCAGGAATGCATCATGAAACTCTTGGAAGCGAGTTTCCTTCTGACACCTGGCAGTGCTGCATGGGGCGGCAGGAGGAACTCACCTGCAGCTTTGCAGCGTGTCTGTTCCCATGACTTACACCAAAGGAACCAAATGGGGTGAAATTTGGACCCCACCTAAAATAACGAATTGGTGCAGAGAGCCAGGACTTCATCAGCAGTCACAGGCAGCACCAAATTCCTATCTTGATTATTTCAATATATCTCGAAGGAGATAAAATTTAGAACAGCTTAGGGAAGATAAATAAGGATGTTTCAGCTCCATGGTCGGGTGTGCATGACCTTGCCTTCCTCCTCTCCTATTGGTCTTACGACAAGCCAGATTAAG
>JANHGO010006590.1:0-21184 GCA_024606505.1 Aquila spilogaster
GAAGAAGGCCTTGACCTTTGGACAAATGATAGTATAGAGGGTGTGTTTTCTGTTTAAGGTCAGGGTCATGCACGTGGTGGACAGAATAGTGGCAACAAGGAATTTGGTGAAGGGCATATTAAAGTGTTGGTAGACCTGTCTGCCAAAGTTAGAAGGTAGTATGTAGTTCTGTGGAGAGATGATACTCATTCTGTACTGTTTATGGGGTGAATATCACTTTTCTATTGACTGTAAAGGAAACCTATGATGATTAATTTCTAGCTTCAGTTGAGTGCTCCACCACTTCCTTTCCATATTTCCTAGTCTCCTCCACACTGTTGCCCACCCCAGTCTATTTGAATGGATAAATGGAACAGTAAGAGTTACATTCAAAGTTCTGGTGAGCATCTGTTATAATTTAAAGAAATATCTGTGGCCCCCCTGATGGATAAGCATTTGAAAAAAGCTTTGCTGAAAGCTGATTCTGCTCTAACTTTGCATTAAAACTTTTTTAATACGGAGATTTAATTGCTTTTGTGTCTCACTGAATTTTCTCCCACCCTTTTTCTGGCTTTCCTTGCTCACGTAAAGCTGTGCTTTTTCCTTTTTAAGCCTGTACTCTGAATCTGTTTTGAGTATTAAAACAGTTGGGGATAAATGCATTTGTTTTCTGTATTTTGTTTTTGGAAGCTTAGTGCTTTTGCTTCCCACAACTGTTACACCTCTAAATATTAAACTTGGTTCTCTTAAGTGGTTTATAAATTGCTAGAGTAGGTAGAAATGGATTTAGGGAGTAGCCTGTATTGTCTTGCCTCGTACTTTGCAAGAGATTTAGAATACCTTTTTAATTCTTGTAGTCAGTTGATTAAATACGCATGACCGCTCTTTTTAGGACATTGCCATTCTGGTATCTTTCACTGAATGCTCCCATGTTGAAGTAGCTGGTATTTAGGTCATGGTAATATTTATTTTTAATGAAGGAAACTTTCCTAAATTAATTGTGGCATTGCTGAAGGATGGGTTGTACCTGAATTTCCCACCCCCCATATCAGTGAGTCTTCCGGCTCTGAAAACTTGAGTATTTTCCATATACTGAAGCAAACAAGACCTAGGTTGAGCATTGAACGCATAGTGGCTAAGAGTAACTGTGCTACTGCTTGTCCCATTCAGTAAGTCTTGCAGAATAGCAGTAGAAGCAATACAGTTGTCAAGGCCCTCTTGAACTGGAGAAAGGTAAGTTAATTTCTGTCCTAGCCATGATGGATGGATAGTCAATGCCTCATTCATTGACATCTTGATTGGCTAGATCATTAGAAGAGTTAACTGGATGACATTAATGGTATATGATTACTGCACAAATGCATTATGTCAGTAAATAGGTAAAGGCAAATCTGTTGAAAAGGCACAGCTTTTCCAAGTTTTGTCTGTTTTTTTCATGGCTTTGATGAACCTGGCAAATTCTGAGCTGCTTCTAGAAGATGATTCCAAGAAACTCTGAACAACGTTTTCAAGTTCAGAAGTGGTGTAAGAGTGTAAATGAGGTTTTTTCTGGGTTTATGCGGTAATGAAGGGCAAGTGTTGTCAGAATTGTTTTTTGTCTCATGCTAGTCAGAAGTTGTATTTCTGATGTTAGTACTTCCAATGATTTGTGCACACATAAGTTTGCTCACCCTAAAAAAATGCAGCTGGTGACTGTTACAGACATAAATGTTTAAAAAAGGATGTTTTCGTCTTTGGACTCTAGAAGCTAAAGTCTTCACCCAGTAGTGTTTTTAACTAATGTTCCTTTTTAAACAATTTCATTGTGTAGTAACCTCACATGGGGAAAAGCTAATAAGAAGAAATGGGCCACGAAAAACATTAGTAGGACACTTTCAAGTAGACTTAAAAATACTGCATGTTGTTTTCAGAAAGCTAATGATTAATTATGTTCTTAGAAAAATGTTGCCAACAAATCTAAGTTGCTGGTGTCCTTTTAAATCAAACTAGTATCACTTCATGGTATAACAAAAGAGCCTCTATTTAATATCTTACTGTCTAAGAAAAAAAACTGATACCTTTTAACTTAAGATTCAGAAATACCAACTTTATTTAAAAAAAATCAGTTCAAGGAATTAAGATACTTGTGATGGGAAATAGACTTCACACATAATAAAACTGAAGTTAGAAAAGTGAACGAGGCTTGATTTGTGATGCAAGTCAAAAGCCACTTCAGTTTTAGGTACTGATATTTTGCCTGTCCTTTCAATGCAAAAAAAACCCCAACAAAACAAAAAACCTTAAAACTTCAGGTAACTCTGGGTTTGTTTGAAGTTTGTCCTAGTGTGATTGAATCATGGTGCAACAAAAAAGCTACATGAGAGTGTATATATAATACTTGCGTGCACACATGAATGTAAATTCTGAGGAAAGGTAAAGAAGGTATTTCTCGTGCTCAAAAAGATCTTCCTATTTTAGTATTCCTTTATCTATCTTTCTCCTTCATGTTGTGGTTTAGTGTGTATAAACCATAGTTTGTATATTAAAGAAGGCACTGCCTTTCACTACAGAACCTTCTCTCGCAAATTTCTGTAATTTTTTTTTCTATTTAAAGATAAATCGATAAACTGCCTTTTTTAGATAGATTTGCCCTACTTAGAATTCCTGTTTGTAGAAACAGTGCTCTGCTGCCTTGAGTACGGGTTCGTATGGATGGTTGCAGGTGGTGCACTAATGCCACCACTAGATGTCATTGCAGAATTGAGTAGGATTGGTGGTAGTGCAGGGCTTTATCGGTTTGCAACTCTCTGAATTACTGCTTCTGTCTTCTGCCATAATTAAGCGGAAGTCCTTTCTGAAGCTTCTATTACAGGTCTATGGACTTGGGCATACAGACTGATGCCTCCCTGACAAAGTCTGTAACATGCTTTTCTGTCCCAGATTTGCAGGTTATGTTATGTGATTCAGCATGCACTTTTTTTGGGGAAAAATTTTGTAACCCTACAGTAGAGGCATAAATTCTCTGCCACTCTGGAAGCTTCATTTTAAATGAAAGACGGTTGGGTTTCCTTTTGGTTTTTTTCGGGGGGGTGGGGGGGATTTGTCCCCCATCCGTCCCCCCCACTTCTTTAAACAGGATCAGCAGACAGTTAATTAGAAGGTGTGCAACAAGTACCTGTAACTTATTAATATAAATTACATATTAATTGCCTTTATTCTTCTTCTGTCTTTTGCCTTGCAGACCAGAATCTGTAGAAGCTAGCCCTGTGGTAGTTGAAAAATCGAACAGTTATCCGCACCAGTTGTATACCAGCAGCTCGCATTCACACAGTTACATTGGTTTGCCCTATGCAGTAAGTTTCATGCTAAGTATTCTGTATAAAATAGATGTTATATCATCTGCTGTTCTTAACTGGAAAAACTCTTGATTCATGCTTACGTTTTTATATCTTACTGGGAGTTGGGTAAGTTGACTAAAGATGGTTGATTAGAAGCAGAATACTGAACATAGTGCACTTATATGTAAAACATATTTGAGAAGGGAGAAAAGAATGTGCAGTGACAGAAACAAAATTTTAAACTATTACTAAAAAATATGAAGTTTCTGAAGTTCTTTACAAAGTGAATTCTTTGGCTTAAATAACCATCAGTGTATGAATATTTAAGAGCTATAACTTGTCTTTCAACAAAAATCTAGGACCATAACTATGGTGCTCGGCCTCCTCCAACACCTCCAGCTTCTCCTCCTCCATCAGTGCTTATAAGCAAGAATGAAGTAGGCATATTTACCACTCCCAACTTCGATGAAACCTCCAGTGCTACTACCATCAGTACGTCAGAGGATGGAAGCTATGGAACTGATATTACCAGATGCATTTGTGGCTTTACACATGATGATGGATATATGATCTGTTGTGACAAATGCAGGTAATGAATATTAAAATAATTAAAAAGGTAAAAATTGCTTAAAGTGGCACTGAAAGTAAGTGTAACTAAATGGTGTTTTAATTAGGTTGTGTCATAGGAAATTTCCTTCCATGAAAACAGTGTTTGAAGGTTGTATGGCTTTCTAATAGGCAAGGTGGTTGGTTAAGGCCAGTGAGAATTTTATACTTTATTCCAGTCTGTCTTGACTACTTATATTATTTTGTTCATGCCTTTACTTGTGCATTGTTGCTTAATTAGGGTATATCTTTTTCCCTTCTAAAAAGGTATTTTGGTATTTTGTCCAAGTTATTTGTTAGTATGGTGAAATAAAGACCTAGGGATTGGTTCTTAATCTGCATGTACTGAGTAATAAAGCATCTTGGTAAATTATGTATATGTAAATCAGGTAGCTTGCAGGATGCCAAATAATCTGAAAGAAACTTCTTGAATATTGGTTTCTTTGTGCATGATCTTTCTGAAAAGAACTCTTACTGGAGTAACTTACTTACTGGAGAAGCTGAAGTTAAATGTTTAAACTTCTGTGTTCATGCTTAAGCCACCTACTTGACCATAGTAAGATAAGCGGGTGCTATTAAATACTTGGGCTTGGAAAAACAAGCTTAGAAATTTTTAGAGGTGATACACTTAACAAGAGAAGACAAATCTCATGTTTCTGGATTTACTCAGTATTAGCCTGTATTTTTTACATTCAGTACACTTAATGAACGGTGCTGAATTTATTAGATCATTTTGTATTTCTAAAATGATTGTTATGGCTAATTAAAACATTGAGTTGAGCTCCACTCTTCTGTCTGCTTATGTAACAAGCTTGTTGTTAATTTTTTATGATCCTTGATTCTGACAACCTTTTCCCTTACTTTGAAATGTATTTAGATGTTCTTTCAGCAGTGGAGCTGTAGGCAGTCACCAGTTAGGTAGAGTCTGCTTCTTTTGAAGAAGAGATTCTCTGTGAGAAGTTGGAGAGACTTGTGATAGATCTATAAGTGGGAAGATGATAATGATTTTTGTGTCCCAGTTCCTTATAGCAATGTGTATGTGAGCATAAACTACTGTCCTAGGTTAGCCTTCAGTCTAGCAAGCTGCCTCTCTTCCCTGACTGGGAAGCAGTTGAAGCTCTTCCTATGCTGCACAACAGTGCTACCAGTCGTGGGGTGTGTGTATAAAAACATGTATTTATATGTTCTATTAAAACATATAAGTAAATGAAAACATATATACATATCTATTTATATAGAAAAATAAAAATATTATATATATTTCTAAAAGGAAATTGAATCCTTTTGTTTAAAAACAAAACTCTTGTTACTACGTAAACCATAAGTCTTATTGCTGAGGGTATTTGTCTCTATCTTGTTCTCTGTTGTGATAATTTACCATTTTTTATTTCCAGTGTTAGAGAAAAATTTCCAAGAGGGAAAATGAGTCTAAAGAAGCAGAGAGACACCGGGAGACAGCCACAAGATTGGAATTACAGTGATCAGTGGAATAGAAAATCAGCTAGCAGAGTGGTGGCGAAGACAGTGATTGAGCTCTAGTTTTAGGCAGTATTCAATCTGAGTAAAGATCATGATGGAAAAAAAAAAAAAAGGCTCTGTCTCTCTCTCTGTGTACATATTATGCACACAATTTTAAGAATTGTACTTTAAAAGGTGTTTTTTTGTTGTTTTTTTTTTTTTTAAGTGTCTGGCAGCACATTGACTGCATGGGGATTGATAGGCAGCATATTCCTGACATATACCTGTGTGAACGTTGTCAACCAAGGTGAGTAGTTCAATTTGAACTCTAAATAACTAGAATGAGTAGAGAATATAAAATGAGGAGGTACTGGCACAACCAACAGATAAAACACAGACTATGTAGCATAATCTTGACTATTCTAGTTAAAGGAGCTACATTTCTGATGCAGATGATCTTAGCAGTCTCCATTCCCTTATTCACAGTAGTCACTGTTTCACCTCACTAGGCGGTAGGGATAAACCCTTGAAACACTTATCAAAATAGCAGTTATTCCTGGATCCTTTCTCAGGCTGTCTGATACATAGACAGTCCATTCCATATTTCATTTCATGGCTGTCATATGTTGAGAACCCTTAACAGCAGTGTTTTCAGGTCAATTGCCCCACCAGTATTTCTCAGTGGCTTTTGTTTTTATGGCCCCATTCCAATACGCTGCAGTGCTCACTTTGAGGATTTAATGCTCTGGAATGAGTATTTGTATGCCCCTCCTCAAACTCGGAAGTCATATGACATGACAAGGAGGGCGTTTTGTTCTGACTGTGTGGTAGGTACATTATACCTGACTGTCATCAGAGTTGTCTGTGATGTAGAGTATAAAATGCTACCTGTTACTTAACGTTGCAGATTTGTTAATTAAGCAGTGAATAAAAGACATGCGTGTTCAGAACATTTTAATTACCAATAAATGATTCTTTTATTTCTGAGAAATATTTGGACCTTCTTGTCGCAGAATATTTTGTTTTGTATTGTATTGTGACAATTGTTTTGAAGAATCTGCAGAAAAATTGTTTAATGCCTGCTTACCTGTAATCCGTGGACAAGCTGTCAATCTTCTGAGCTATCAAGTTTCATTATGTTTTCAAGTGATTTGGATACTTAAATGTGCTTTGCCTTTCAATGGAATGGAACAGTGCACAACTGATGCTTTTCTAAGTACCCAAACATTCAGCTAGTCTACTGTTTGTTCTGTAATAGTGAATGGAAGATGGTAACTGTGAAAAGGTCTGTTTTAATACTTAGATGTATTGATGCATAAGTGTGAAGAATGGAATAAAATTTATTTTTTAATTTCAGGAGTTTAGATAAAGAAAGGGCAGTGCTGTTGCAACGAAGGAAAAGGGAAAATATGTCAGGTGAGTAAAGCTTAAAAGATTTTTTCTTTACTAAAGGTTGTAAAACAAGTATATATCAACTGTATAGACTTAAGAGTGTATACATAGTTCCTGCAATTTTGATAGCTACCCTTCAGCATCTGAGGTTTGATAAATCAATGCCTTTTACTTGACTTTATCGTTACTAAGATAACATTATATCAGAAGTGTTGTGGTTCCGCATGTTTTATTAAAGGTTGTCACCTCTGTCTTTTTTCTTATCATTGTGGAGTAATTCAGTCTGTTTGAACATTGTTAAAGTTTTATAATAATGAATGTAGCTTTTATAGTAACTAGACTACTTTGAGTAAGCTCCTGAAGACAAGATGGAAAAGGTTCAGGTTTCTTCTGTGATGAGAGGGTTACTAAGTCGACTTTCTTTTTGGAAACATTATTTCACAGTTCTGTCTTTTTTTCCTTCATAGTATAGACCACTCGCGTCCTCATACTAATCTCTTAAAACTGTTCTGTTGCAGGTGATATTCCTGTCTCTAAGAATTACATAATTGAGATTTAAAACAGTCTGGCATGGTTTTGAGAGGGAGTCCTTATTCTGATTTGTTGGCTGTAGATTTGGATTTGTGTATTGGTATGTTATTGGGTTTGTTTTGACAAGAAAAACTGCTAAACTTAGGTAATGCAATTATACGGTGTTTTGGGTTGGTTTTTTTTTTGGTTTTTGGTTTTTTTTTTTACTTTGATAACTAAATGAGGATTGTAGTGCAAGTACCTATTTCAGTCTCTGTATTTTATAAAATGAGGTGTCCTACCACTTCCAGAATTGCAAAACGCAGCTGGCCTAACTTGTCAGGAGTTTTGTCTAGCCATTACCAAAATGTGTCGTGGGTTTCTTGATTGACAGGTGATACTTCCAAGCTCTATTACAAAAGTCATAATTTGGGAGGAAGTCATCCTCCTAAACATAACATGTTTTACTTTCAAATCATGTCTCTGAAGTACTGGGGTTATGTGGAAGTGTGTGTGTGTGTGTGTGAAGATTTCTTCAGAAAATACCATGTAGATAAGGTCCTGCTGCCTATTTCATATGCCTTCAGAAAATTCTGGAGTGTGGCTTAACAGTGCTTCTTGGTGCGGTTGATACTTCCTGCTGTCCAGTGCTAAGCTGCCTTAAGTCCCTTAAAGGCATTAATGACTTAAAAAAAATACAATAATTTTTTGTTTTGTCTGTTTTCATTTTAACAGAACCAAACTTACTTTGTAAAGTTTCAGTTGATCTGCTAGATAGTACAATTTTTTTTTTTTAGAATTTAAAATTAATTTTTGCTGATTCTATTAAAATAATAGAACAAGTATGTTTATAATTCATTTGGAGTTGAGTTCACTAAACGTTATGATGATACTGTGAGGATGAATTTGAATTTACATACAGGATAGGGGATGTTGATGGTCTGAGCTATTTACGTCATCTCTTAGGATTTGTAGCCCCACTATCTCATCATTTATAGTAAACTTAAGGGAGGAGAGAGTCAAAATCTTAGCAGAAGCTGAAGCAATTTTTGCCTTTGAAGTTGGTGTTCAGCCCTCCTTAATCCTGATGATCAGTCTTTTAAAATCTGTTCTATGCATTCAGTAGGAAAAGATACTAAATGGTAAATCTTAAGTATCAAAACAGAGTAAAAAGATGAATTCCAATTCACCAAAGATGAATTCTAATCCTGTTTAGTCCAAGACTCAGTTGAAGTGCAATATTAATTACTGCAATTTATAATACATAACTTGAAATGAATGTATGCTTTCATCTCTAGTTAATTTTCATTTAGCCAATACATTTGCTTGGCTAAATGCACTTTTTGTATGTTGACTGATGTTACATGGTTCAGTCAGACTCAAAGTAATTCTGGGTATGAACTGTCTACCATGAGACATTAGTAAAAATAGCCAATTTTCATAGATGTTTCCAAGTAGGAAAAGCAAAAGTGGCATCAATTTGAATGTATCCATTCAATGTTTTAAGTCTTCAACAGCAGCAGAATGTTACTTCTGACTTACTTATTACTAAGTCACGGGTGTTTGATTAAAGGTAAAATTGCATTATTTGGATGTTCTTTGATGACTACACATATATATAGGGCTTTTTTCTTTAGGCTTATGTATAATAGGGCTTTTCATTTAGATATGAGAATACAGTATAATGGGATTTATTGTAAAGATTTCTAAAGAGTTGCTGGTTTAGCCATGTTGCATCCAAAGCTAAAGAGTGGGGAGCAAGTAGTAGATCAGTTGGTTTGCCTCAAGGAAAGAGCTTTTAAGTGAACATTTCACATGATAAGAAATTTGGTGAGAGTCTTAAACTTTTATGCATAACAACATCACCTTTTTCCTGGCAGCATTTATAGCCCATTTTTCTGGGGCCTGTGGTTGTATGTGGTGGTGTTGGTTTTGTTGTTCTGGTATAAAAGTGTAGTTCTGGTGCGGCCTACCATGCATTGGATTGCTTACTATGATTCGGTGGAGCGAGAACCTTTGTTAAGCCCCTACTCAGTTGTATCCTGGATGTTTGGGTTTGGTTTTTTGTTGTTGGGGTGTGGGGTGTGTGTGTTTTGGTTTGGTTTTTGGTTGGTTGGTTTGTTTTTAGAGATACAGTATCTAGATGTGTAGCTTGTTCAAGGATATTGCTTCAAGCTGTCTGGTCTTGAAATTGGTCCTGGTGAAATCACTTGCTGCTTATGGGGAAATGAGTCTGGGCCCCTGACTTCTTGTGAAATTTGGAGAGTTTGTATCTTGCCTTCCAAGATGCAAAATCTTCCCTTAGTATGCTTTACTAAGGCTCTTCAAAGTGAAAGCAGGTTATGTAGGTTAGGAAGGAGTGTCTCGAAACAACTTGGTGTAATTATATGTTCTGTTGAGGTAATTATTCTTTACAGTAAGTTAGGGCACAGTGTAGACAACAATGCTGAAATGTTACTTCCCTAAGGAAGACGGTGTTATGTGGGGGTTTGGGGGGATGAGGAGAGGTGTTTGACTGTGATATAATGATTCTGTAGGCACTAGTGTATGGACTACAAACATTGACAATTTCAAGAGGGCCTTGGGTTTTCATTTCTCAACCATTGGTTATTCTGCTATTCATTCTTTGATTAGACATTTCTATGTGGTTTTTTTAATGCTAGTTCAGAAAATAGTCCCAGCAGAGATGTAAACAAATTCAGAAAACATCATCAGTTCCTAATATATAAAGTATAATTATGTGCCTAATAAATTGTTCAAAAGGAAACTCAGATGGTAAAATTGGATTGCTTACTATACACAGAAGAATCCTGTTAAGGAATGTTGTGAGCAAGAAAAATCCGGAGTAACCACTAGCTGGAGTTCTTTATTTAGTAAAGAAGGTTTCAAGAATTAGGACTGCTGAGTGCACTGATTAAGGCAACGTCCTTCTGAGCTCAGAAGGAATGTTTTCTTTGCTCTCATATTAAGTATTTGTAAAGCCTGCTTCTATGCAGTTTCAGAAAAAGTCTTGCTTAGTGTGAAGTTCATTTACTGAAGGCAGAGTATTTGGAAAAGCTGCTAAGATCTGAGAAGTCTGTACTGGAGTGCATGTGAACAGCAGTCTCCTATCTATATGCATCATCTCTCTTCCCAGTTCTCCCCATACTTCACAGCCTTTCATCTTGACAGAACTAGGGTAATCCTGTTTCAGGTCAGGAAATTTATTTGTCTGACATAAATGCTGAGGTATGCTAAATTTCAGGCTTTGGCTTTTAGGTCTGTGGGTACACAGCACAGAGAAAAAAATATCTGTCAGTTTGTGTGTGATCTTGTTTTAATGAGTAAAATAGAATTCACTTTTCCCTGAGTAGCAGAATGTTATTGTTAGGCGATTTTGTGGAGAGAAGGCTTTTGGCTAAATTGACATATTTAGCCGAAAAAGGTACTTGACACTGCAAATTGCAGCTGAAATAGTTGATTATGACTTACACGTGACTGATTAATAGGGCTTCACAAGAAATGCTGAGCAGTCATTAATTTTAATCCCCTCTAGAATACAGTCATCTGAGAGAATCCTAAAGCCATATTACAAGTAAAAGATACATATAAGTAAATGAGTTAACAAATTTTTTTACCATTTTTGTTCTGATTCTAATTTTGCTTATAGTGGAATATGATAATACAATTCCATTCTCTGAATGGAATTAATCTGGTATCTTTTTCTTAGCTGGCATTACAAACATCTGTTAATTACCATCTTCTCATTGGTCATTCATTCTCATGCTGTTGCAACTGTTCGTGAATTTTACATTTGAGTGCTTGAAGCATTTGTCAGTATGTATTTTTGTTTTTTAAAAGCAGGTGTAAAGTAACTAGTGAATGTTCTTTCTACGGTATTTGATTGTTTATGGGGTGTTCTTTGTTTTAAAGATGGGGATACCAGCGCAACAGAGAGTGGTGATGAGGTTCCTGTGGAACTGTATACTGCTTTTCAACATGCACCAACTGCAATTACTGTAAATCCTACAAGAGTTACAAAAGTCAATGATAAGAAAAGGAAAAAAAGTGGAGAGAAAGAACAGAACATAGCAAAATGTAAAAAAGTAAGTTAATGTAATTTCTCTTTTTATAACTGTGTTGTCACATAGCTGTAATTTATATCTCTTACAAAGAGATACTGGTTTTAATCAGGCTACTGTTACTAATAATATTTTACTATCTGGGTTTAGCTTGAAATGTAGTACTCTGCAGTAAATGGTACAGTCCTCCCTGCTTCTCCCCGCCCCCTTGAAGTTAATATGTACTAGCCATGAAAGTTCAATTTTACAATTGAGGCAGAATTTGTAAGGAGGAATTGCATTTACTGGACCACTTGATACAATTAGCAGTGGGGCAGAGCAAGCTTTGGATACCCAAAGAAGAATTCTGTGTCTGAAAGTCTTCAGTTGTGGTTGTTTAAAGTTCAGAAATGTTTGCTGTCAGTTGTCCTGGTGTGACTTCATGTCCATTTATTTGAGTTGAAATTGTGTGGAAGTATGCTGTCAAAGTTAGCCACTAAACTACTTTGGTAAACAGGAAATTGACATTATACTGTTTTGCTACAGGTGTAAACAATATAATACATGTGAAGATAAATAAAATATATGGGAAGAAGTAAAGTACATGGAATTTCCTAAACTAATGAGTTCCTTTCTGCAGTTCAGTTTCACTGGCTTGGATGAGAATTTTGTCCTTTAAAACTTGAAGTCAGAATTAGTTATCAGTATCTCTTAGGAAATCTTGAATAAAATGTTTCCTTTGAATGAATGGTTCTGAATATAAATTTACTACCAGAAATTCGTCTGTTACTTCCCAACATTGTGTGAGAAGATTTAAAGAATGAGATCTTTTTGTAGAATGGCAAACTTCTTTCAAAAGTTAACGTTATAGGACATCTGTGACACCTGCTTCTCCCTCCCCTCCTTCCACAAATAGTGTAGTGAAGGATGTGGGCAATTTACAAGTTTACCTGATAAGCATGGAGTGTTCTGTAAGTAACTTTTCAGTTACTTTGTCTTGAATTCTGAAATTCTGGAGTTGTCATGTAATATAGGAAAAAGGTAGGGGTACCTGGACTACTAGGTCTGACATCCAGTTTGCACTTCGCTTAGAATGCTGAATTGGTTTTTAAAATACATTTTGTGAGATGTAACCTGTTGCCTTCTTGATATTTCAGTGTAGTTTGTTCTGTTGTCATCATGTTGCATGTTTTACTGAGAATGGCCCACATTGAAAAGCTGTTAATTTATTAATAGATTTTGAATTCCTTAGGAGATTTAGTATTTCCTCCAAAGAATATAAATACCTAATTTTATTTCAGGCATTTCGAGAAGGATCCAGGAAATCTTCACGAGTAAAGGTAATGTGATTTTGTTTGGGTTTTGTTTTAAACCTTAACTGTGCATTACTTAAATAACATGAAGCATTAAGAATGCAATAGGGCCTATACAGTAAGCACTAAAATACTCTTGATAACTAATGTACTACGTACGCATCATAGTAATTTTAAATTAAGGTATGAGCCCTACATCTTTATGTCCTGCAAAGTTAACTGAAATAATATAGTGTAAATTTTTATTCTGAGAATACTTGGCTTTCAAGAGCCAGTGGAGGAATTAAGGCCCGTTTGTGCTATGCACGGGAGTGAAGTTGAGTGCGCGCCTCATTTGAAGTTAGTAGCTCCAGCTTTTCATAGCTCTAAGCAGCAAAAGAATGAAATGGCTATATTGCATTTGAAAGCTAAACTAGTGGTTCTGCTCTGTCATACCTCCATGTATTTATCTGGTGGGACTCTACTCACTAGTGCTGGCATAGTTTAAGGAATTGTGTTGGTATGTCTGCTTTGTAAGATTTAAGTGTTATAGCAGTCTAAATTTTCTGTGAGATAAAAATATGCATGGTGTGAAAATTAGGTATTTCCTGTAGTTTATTCATCCTTGGGATATATAAAAACAAGTGGGACACAATTTACATTTCAAATGTATAAGATGTGACTTGTGATTAGTGAAGACAGATTTGGGGAAGAGAATGTGTGTTTTGTGCTTTTTGAATATGGTGTTTGTTAGGTTCTGTTGTGTTTTTTCATGGTTTTCTTAGCATCAAACCTTTTTTAATGCTGTTTGTGTGTATGGTTCTCTTGAGGCACAAAAGAAATGTAAACAGGTAAATTGAATTGCTGAACTACTTGCTGTTTTATTAATGTTTAATAGAGTCTCTGCTCAGGTGGATAGAAAAGGGAGCGTTGGTTGGCTGCTGCTGTCCTTAAGGAGTATTGGTTGGCTGCAGCCTGGCTGCTGCTTCTGAGGTCTGGAGGTACAATGGCACTTTTAAAGAAAGTGAAAGGATCTGAAGCACCACAAAAGAAAATTGTTTAGTAAGGAACAGATAAGGGGAGGAAAACTATCTGTGCAAAGCCTGTAATGTTAAAGTTACAACCTTAATGTAGTAGGTGTAGGATTAATAAAGTTTAGTAAAAGATACAGCATGACCCTTGAACTTGAAAGGGGAAAATCAAATCTGTGTATTATAGGATGGAAGCTGGAGTTCTTCATCTTTGCGTATGTTCACAAAAGTTGAATAGGCAGGGAGATCTGACCCTCCAACTCCTGCATTTGTAGATTTCTGATGCAATGCAGTTGTGGGAGGAAACAATGTCAATCTCCATTCTTGTCCCACTAAAACCTAGCATCCCTGTTGAAGGGGGAATGTATTCCTGAATTTGGGTGATATTTATGAAATTATACAATTCCTAAAAGGACAAATGTAATGCTACTGAATTCAACACAATGCTTTTAAGTAATACAGAATTTTATACCGGACTTCCTAAAAAAACAAACTGTAAATCAATGGCATACCTTTGCCCTTCAATTTGTGTCTTGTTGTAGGCTTATTTTTTTTATTTTATTATCTTTTTCTTACCTTGTAATGTCTGGTCACTTACTTCAATTTTTAGGGCTCAGCTCCAGAGATTGATCCTACTGACAGTTCGAACTTTGGATGGGAAACTAAAATCAAGGCATGGATGGATCGTTATGAAGAGGCAAACAACAACCAGTACAGTGAGGGTGTCCAGAGGGAGGCACAAAAAATAGCTCTGAGATTAGGCAATGGAAATGACAAAAAGGAAGTCAGCACCAGCAATCTGATTTTCAAACCTCCAGTAGAGGTAATGAGCTGTGTCACGTTGTGTTACTGCGTGCTGGGTTTGTGCCATGACAAAGATATCCATTTAGATGCCTTTAAAAAAGGTGGTGGGGGGTGAACTTCGCATTCATTTTCTGTATCTTGTCTCACCAGATCTAAGCATCAGAGCTTTTTCGGAATTTGTAATTGATTTTTATACATCCTGTATCACCCCTGGTTATGTTTACACTTGCATATCATAAAAATGGCTAAGGTGTTAGTCTGAGCCTGAACGTTGGATTGTCCTTAGACTGCCTTTTGTGGTGGACACAGTAAACCTTGCTGCTGTTTCTCTGCTCTGTGAGGAATATCAGGAGTGGTTAGAGTAGATAGAAGCATTGAAGTTGGAATCTTTTTTTTCTGCTGTGTGTATCAACATGTTAATTGTCCACATTTTTCTTAAGGTATGATAAGTGTTCTGGATGTTTAGGTACTCAGAATAGAAATTAATTTACTAATTCATGAAGGATGTTTCTGATGGTAGGTAATACTCTGATACTGATTTTCCTTTTTTTTTTTTTTTTTTTTTACTCTTGTGATCCTGTAATTTCTAGTTTATGCAGAAATTGTGCGATGTCTTTTTCTATCCTTAACATCAGTTACTTACCAGCTTAAAATGAGAGCCATGTAACAGACCTTAGCATTTTGTAGCAGAAATCTCCAGAAGTAGTTACTGTAGCAGATTAATAGAAGCATCTTTGCTTCTTTTCCTCAAAGACCATCATGGCATATGGGACACCCTCCTTAGAGGAATATCCCTGCTTACAGAGCCTTTTGCCTACATAGAGGCTACTTCCTTTTTGATTGGCGATGACAGTTACGAAAGGTGTGAGTTCACTAATTGTCAGGGTATGTATTGGTTTTTAATTAAAAGCCATCCTTCCATCTAAAGATATGAAAATAAATTTGGAAACTCTCTCAGGATTCTCTTTTATTATTATTTTGTTATTTTCCTGTTCTGTTTTTCCTTGAATGAATCATGAACGTCCTTTTATGTCTGCATGTTTTGTTTTGTTTGAAGGAATAGAAGCCTTTTGAAAGTGTTATGCAAAACAATGCAGCAATTCATCCTAGTAGCGGTGAGAGTTAAGTGCACTAAGGGATATAGTACTTGAATCGTGAGAACATGAATATGTTGGTTTTCAGGCATGTACTGGAGAACTAGGGCTAAAGCATTCCTTAAATCTAAATTCATAACTAGTTGTATTGGTAGGGGAACAGGACAGTTTGATCAAATCAGTCCGGAGGTTTATTTACAAAAAGGAGGGGTTTTTAGGTCATACAGAATTGTTTAGTAGTTGTGAAAGTATAATCTGCTGTTAATAATGGAAAAACGGTAGAAAATGATACTTCATAGACTAACTTATGTCTTTATAGAGCTACGTGCAAAAAAACAAGAAAATTTTAAAAGCTGCCAAAGACTTGCCTCCTGATGCACTTATTATTGAATACAGAGGAAAGTTCATGCTGAGAGAACAATTTGAAGCTAATGGATATTTCTTTAAAAGGTTTGTTTATTCCATATGTTTTAATAAGGTAACTGTTAAAATGCTGTTTTGCCAAACTCTTGCCTCAAGTACAAGTGGGTCTTAGTTACCAGCAATGTCCTGCATTTTACTGTTGTCTGATTAAAAATAATTGTAGCTGGAATCCGGTCTCCCCCTTCTTTTCCAGATATCCTTACAGATCTGTTCAGGAGTTAGTTTCCTCTTCTTTGTTCTTGCCTGGTTACAGGATTCCTGCATTCTCAGTTAGGTAGTTGTGCACCTTAAACCAAAGATTGGCAGGTTCTACCATCCTAAACGAATTCAGAAGGTAGTGGCAAAGATGTTCTCTTTTGTGAGAGAAATAGATTTTAAGTCCATCAGGCTGAGAATGGAATTGGTCACAGGTTAACTTGGGACTATTTTGCTGCCAGAGTTCTGTAGTTGGGTTAAGTTACTGAACAATGTGTGGCTGCTTCCTTCCTCCTGTGGATCATTTTCAGTGCTGCCATTAACTGCACAGACAGAACTACCTGGGAAGTTGCAAGAGGCCTGTTGGAGGAGAGAGAACATAGAGCTTTTGCTCAGTAAAGGTGGAATGGTTCCCTGGCAATTGTAATAGCAGAACTTAAATACTTTGCCAAGACGAGCTTTAGATGCCCCCTTTCTTCAGGAGGGTTGGGTGCTAGTGATACTGCAGGTGTTAGGCAGAGATGAGGAGGTGTTATTTTATTCTATTTTTTCAGATGATTCTACAAGGCACCCAGATTTCTACCTGAGTTTCATTTTAGGATCTGCCATAAGAAAAGTTTAAGAGGAAGAATCTTAACCTCGTGTCGTCCGTGTCTAGAGCTTGCCCTGTTACTGTTCCTCCCTTTAGATCCTGTGCAGTAGAATTACATTCAGAGCTGTATCTCAGACTTTTGGTTTTCTGAGAATACATTTGGAGAATGTACCAGTTAGAATCATGAAGCTTAAATACAAACGTGTTATTCTCAGATTAACCCACAAATTTGGTGTATCGTGCCAAACATCATGTTACAAAGCTAACTAATGTGAAGAATAAGTGGTATTTAGCATCTTTAAATATGATAAAACTCTGGTTTTCTGATATCTTTTTCAGGCCATACCCATTTGTTTTGTTTTATTCCAAATTCCATGGGCTAGAAATGTGTGTTGATGCAAGGACTTTTGGAAATGAAGCTCGATTCATCAGGCGGTCATGTACACCAAATGCGGAGGTAAGCATATACATAAAGTTAAATTAGGTTTTATTTACTAAGAAGTCCCCTTTTCCTTGAGTTTCCCAACTGATAATTTGAGTGATCCCTACAATTTCTTTATAGGTAATTTAAAAATTAAAAAAGGGAAACCAAAGTAATTAATGATAATATAATAATGTTCTCTTGAATATAGGTGAGGCATGTCATTGAAGATGGAACAATTCATCTTTATATTTATTCCATCCATAACATTCCAAAGGGAGCAGAGATTACTATAGCATTTGATTTTGATTATGGAAATTGGTAAGTATTTGAGCATGCTGTTCTAAAATACATCTGATGCTTTTTAAGTTATGTTGCAATTCAGAGTGCCTTTGTTTTTATATCACTTACTTTCTTGCATGCTTTAATAGCACCAGGGCTCTTTAAGCACACTGTATTTACGATGAACAGTGTGTGTGTGGGCGGGGTTTCCTCTGTATTTTTATTACTGCATATCTGTTCCTAATTTCAGCAATGTTGCAGTTACTTATAAATGATGTGGAAAAGATACAAACTTACATGAATATGAATAAAGATGTACTTTGAAAATTTATTGTATACAGGTGTCCCGTAGTGTGAGGAGGGTAGAGGGAAGAAAATCTAGAAATAGGTAATGCCCTATTTATTTCAGAGTGCCTCTGTAGCATAACTTCAGGAAGATGGTGTCTGTGGAATTTAGTTATAAATGGCATTTGTTTAATGCGTGATTAAGAGTGTTCAAATACACTGAATGCTTAGTGCCTCAGATTCTATAACCTATTACAGATTTTCCTGAATATAATTGCTGTTCCTTTGATGAATTGGTGAAAGCTCTAATAAACTGTTGCCATTATCTGTAAGCATTGTTTTGAAATGGTAAAGGAAGTAATTGGTTAAGTTCCATTCACACACGTAGGAATTGTTATTCAAACACCTCTTTGAAATCTGATGGCAAAATAAGGCCTTTGAGTGATATAATCTAGTAATGATTTCTCTTGGCTAGTAGGAAATGTTCTAGGGTATAGGTACACTGTGCAGGAACACCTAGGCTAATACTAACCTTGGAAACTGAAATATTGAAGAGCCTATTTATGTGCACTTGATGGGATCCAGAAACAGTCCAACTGTTTCATGTTTTGCTACACCAACGTAATAACACTTTTCAGTGGTCGACTCGTAAGTCAGCTTGGGTGTGGTGTGGTGCAGACATGCCTTCACTACTTCTGGACCTGAGCTAGTTATGTCCGTAGAGTACTACCTGTATTAATCAACTTGGGTTCAGAGTAGCTGTCACGGTTTAAGCTCAGCCAGCAGCTAGGCACTACACAGCCACTCACTCACTCCCCACACTCCCAGTGGGATGGGGAGGAGAATCTGGGAAAGAAGTAAACCTTGGGGTTGAGGTAAGAACAATTTGATAACTAAAGTAAAATAAAATATACTAACAATAATAAAATACAATAATAATAATAGGAATTAAAAGGAATAAAACTAATAATAATTTTAAAAAATCCCAAACCCAAGAAAAGACAAGTGATGCACAATGCAATTGCTTATCACCCACTGACTGATGCCTGAGCAGCGATCCACCCCACCCAGCCAACTCCCCCCAGTTCATATACTGAGCATGACGTCCTATGGTATGGACTATCCCTTTGGGTAGTTCAGGTCAGCTGTCCTGGCCATGCTTCCTCCCAGCTTCTTGTGGACCTGTTTGCTGGCAGAGCATGGGAAACTGAAAAATCCTTAACTTAAAATTACCAACAACTAAAACATAAGTTTATCAACATCATTCTCCCTAAAGCCAAAACACACTGTACCAGTTACTAAGAAGAAAATTAACTCTATCCCAACCAAAACCAGGACACTAGCTAAAGATACTTTGCACTGTTAAGTGTTGTAGACATATTCTTATGTCCCTCACATTAAGACAACCTGAGAAATTGCCTGGTTGATGGGGTTTTTGGGTTTTGTTATTTATCCTTTTAGAAGTATGTAGTAGTTGTGTTCAGTACCTGCAGCTGACAGCCTGTGCAAGTTGAATGTGTTTCAGTAACAGTTCCTGTACATCCAAGTGGAACTTAAAATTGTACGAAGTGACTCCGAGTTCTTTCCAGTGTGCTTGTTCTGTAAATTGTGTCTACTGTCTTTGTATAAAGCAAGAACTCTCTGCATTCCATGCATCTGTTAATTTCCTTAATGTTGTGGTTATATTTCTACCCGGGATATACTTGTCTTCCACCTTTTAAGCAAATTCTAACCTTGACTTTAAGGGAATTCCATGTGGCAAAAAGCCACAAATTGTTAACAGGTAGATGAGATTTGAATTACAGCAATATTATATATCTTGGTGAAAACTTGAGTCAACTGCTTTTAATATGGTTGGTGTGCGTCATAGCAGATGTTTATTGTGAAATGTATTAGCTTGTGTAATTCAGTATTGAAAAGTCTTATTGCTGTACAGCCTAATCAAAATATGCCTTCATGCATTTAATTTCAGTAAATACAAAGTGGATTGTGCTTGCCTCAAAGAAAATCCTGAATGTCCAGTTCTCAGACGTTCTGAGCCTACAGAAAACATCAATACTGGATATGAAACCAGAAGGAAAAAGGGAAAGAAAGAGAAAGATGTTCCAAGAGAAAAGGAGACTCAAAATCAGAACATCACATTGGACTGTGAAGGAGCAGCCACCAAAATGAAAATTGCAGATAATAAACAGAGGAAGCTCTCTCCCCTCAGGCTGTCCATTTCTAATAATCAGGTATTGACATAAAGTTGATAAGAAAGAAAAGCTTTTAAACCAAATATTCTCTTCTTGTAGTTACTAAAGGAATTTTAACAAGTCACTGAAAAGAGGTAGGGAGATTTATCAAAAATCATAATGATGGATAAGCTGTTTAGAATTTTTTATACTATTCTCAGTTTTCCTTAATATTTGATTGTATTTAAAGATATGTTGGTTCCCATACCAGTTTTAACTATACATTTTTCCTCTGAATTTTTTTATGGATCTCTAATGTGAAAGCCTCATGTCATGCTTTCAGGAGCTCCCAGTCCTTCCTGAAGTGTCGTTCAGTTAGTTGGATGTGTTACTCAGGAGCATAGTATTTTAAACATACAATGACTAGCCCGGCTTCTATAACAAATAAACCTTCAACCCAGAATACTAAGTGTTGACTGCAGCTCTGTGTTTAATAGAGCTCTGCAGCCCTTTTCTATAGAGTTTGGGGACTCAGGAGGAGGAAGGAATGTTTTGAAGCTAAATACTGGATAATAGGTGGATAGTATGGTAAAGCTACCTGGTAATATACCACGGTAGTCAATTTTAAATTAGTCTTTCTTTTAATATGTCAGTTTAAAGAACTAGTGGGAATGATCTGTGAGACTAGTTATTAACTTAATTTTGCAGAGTAGCTATTAAAGGTAAATATTTAACATGAGCAGGTGGTTACCTTAGTAACTGTCCATCTTTTCTTTCTTTGGGGAGTTGGGGTTTGTTTTTGTTTGTTTTTTGTTTTTCTTTTTTTCCTGATACGATGGTGTTGTGGTTTAACCCCAGCTGGCAACTAAGCACTGCACAGCTGCTTGCTCACTCCCTGCCCCGGTGGGATGGGTGAGAGAATCAGAAGGTAGAAGTGAGAAAAACTCGTGGGTTGAGATGAAGACAGTTTAGTAGGTAAAGCAAAAGCCACGCACACAAGCAAAGCAAAACAAGGAATTCATTCCCCACTTTCGTTTGGCAGGCAGGTGTTCAGCCATCTCCAGGAAAGCAGGGCTCCATCCCATGTAATGGTTACTTGGGAAGACAAACGCCATTACTCTGAATGTCCCCTGTTTCCTTCTTCTTCCCCCAGCTTTATATGCTGAGCATGGCGTCATATGGTCTGGAATACCCCTTTGGCCAGTTTGGGTCAGCTGTCCTGGCTGTGTCCCCTCCCAACTTCTTATATTATGCTGCTGCCGCCCCCCCCCCCCCCCCCCCCCCCCCGG
>JANHGO010006591.1:0-21179 GCA_024606505.1 Aquila spilogaster
ACATCATAGAATGCCACCAGGTTGGTTGAGCACGACCTCCCCCTGGTGAACCCATGCTGACTACTCCTGATAACCCCTTCTCGTCCGATTGCCTGGAGACGGCATCCAGAACAAACTGTTCCATCACCTTTCCAGGGACGGAGCTGAGGCACATTCCGTTCCTCCGTGGAGACCCCACTCCACGTTCCTGGGACGTACCCTGAGCCACCGCTCTGCTCTGCTCTGCCCCAGGTCTGTGCCGGAGGGACTGAGCTCATCCTCCCCGTAAGCACCGACCAAAAGCCACATCCCTCACTTCTGTGCTGTTCCCTTTCCTGGACTGGACCCCAGGATGCGTTTCTGACATTTGTGCAGCGTCAGAACACTCAGCCCTCACTGCAGAGCGGCGTTTTGATTCAGATGTGCTGGGGAAGGCCCGTGCTGCTCCGTCAGGGCACCTTTCCCACGCACACATGAGCAGCAGCCGCTGCTTTGCTGGGAGGCGCGCGGTGCTGTGCAGGGGGCACCAAGGGATGGTGGAGCAGCGGGATTTGTACAGCACATCTGGTTTGCTGTGCACGGAGCTGTGCCGTCCATCGGTGCTCCGCAGGCACTGCTCTGTGACTGCAGCGTCGGGAGCGCTGACATTGCAGTATTTTGGTGTTTCACATCATTCCATGTATTCCATGTACCATTCCCAACTGTCAACGGTATCTTCTGTCATTGGCTGTTCACTGTGGGTCCACGCGGTTTCACTGATCGTGGCACACTGTGCTCTGGTAATGCATTATTTGAAGTGGATTCAAAGTGGCTGCAGCTGTTTGCAGTGCGTAACTGCAGTTGCAATGTGACCCGAAAGGAAACACAGACACCGCCTCATTCCTTCTGGATATCGCACCATTGGAATCTCCACTGCTTGGATGCCAGCACCGGTGGAAATGCGGGGGCCCATGGGCTGAGGTAAGGACACTTTGCACGTAGAGCAGAAACTGTGTGAGCAGACAGAACATGGAGCTCCTCGGCCCCTCCCTCCTGCGGAGCTGTGCAGGACGGCAGTGGCTGTCACACAGACGGGCACTGCGGGGACAAACACCACTGTCCTCAGTGCCCCATTGGCTCTCACTGCTGGAAGGCCCTCAGCTCAGTGCAGGCACTGCTCAGAGCAGAGCATCGGTGTTTCCAGCATCATTCACACCCGAACTGCAAAACACAGCCCTGTGCCTTCTGCCGGGATGAAAATCACGGCCAAAAGCAGCACACCCACCGTGTGCCGACGTCAGCCTGCGTCCCCCAGGGCCACATCTGCATGGACCCCAGACACCCCCAGGGATGGAGCCCCACTGCCCCGGGCAGTCTGTCCCCATCCGTCCCCGTGCCCGACCACCTCCTCCACAAGGAAACTCTTCGTCATGGTCACAGAATCACAGAATTGCAGGGGTTGGAAAGGACCTCAAGAGATCATCGCGTCCAAAGCACCCCCAGCACAACGTGGGGCTGAGCACCACACGGTCACAGATGGGCAGAGTACATAGAGAAGTAGGAATCAAAGCTCTGCTCTGTGTGGGTTCTTCAGAGAAGTGATGGCCTTCATGGTCTCACCTGGACCTGAGCAGTGCCCTCTGTCTGTGCTGATACACCACTGCTCACAGGGGATTCGCTTCATATTTCCCTGGAGCTGCTGGGTGCTGTGCTGTACTGGGTGCTGTGCTGTACTGGGTGCTGTGCTGTGCTGTACTGGGTGCTGTGCTGTGCTGTACTGGGTGCTGTGTTTTGTGCTGGGTGCTGTGCTGTAATGGGTGCTGTGTTTTGTGCTGGGTGCTGTGCTGTACTGGGTGCTGGGTGCGGTGCTGCACTGGGTGCTATGCTGTGCTGGGTGCTGTGCTGTGCTGTACTGGGTGCTGGGTGCTGTGCTGTGTGCTGTACTGGGTCCTGTGCTGTACTGTGTACTGTTCTGTACTGGGTGCTGGATGCTGTGCTGTGTGCTGTGCTGTGCTGAGCTGAGCTGAGCTGCGCTGTGCTGCACTGTGTGCTGTGCTGTGCTGAGCTGCGCTGTGCTGCACTGTGTGCTGTGCTGTGTGCTGTGCTGCGCTGTGCACTGTGCTGTATGCTATGCTGTGCTGCTCCGGGTGCTGTGCTGTATGCTGTGCTGTGCTGTGCTGTATGCTGTATGCTGTGCTACGCTGTATGCTGTGCTGTGCTGTGCTGTGCTGTATGCTGTGCTACGCTGTATGCTGTGCTGTGCTGTGCTGTGCTATGCTGTATGCTGTATGCTGTATGCTGTGCTGTGCTACGCTGTATGCTGTGCTGTGCTGTGCTGCATGCTGTGCTGTGCTGTATGCTGTGCTGTGCTGTGCTGTATGCTGTGCTGTGCTGTGCTGTATGCTGTGCTGTGCGCTGTGCTGTGCTGTATGCTGTGCTGTGCTGTGCTGTATGCTGTGCTGTGCTATGCTGTATGCTGTGCTGTGCTGTGCTGCATGCTATGCTGTGCTATGCTGCATGCTATGCTGTGCTATGCTGCATGCTATGCTGTGCTACGCGACTCCAGGGATCCGAGCGCTCCCGCACTGCGTCGGAGATCCCGGCGGAGGGTGAGCGCAGCCCGGACGAGAGCTCCGCCTGCAGAAACGGAACCGAACCGTCCTCCACCCGAAGAGCGGCGCTCCTCCCGGCGGCGGCAGCGCCCGCTCCCGCGCTGCTGCTGCGGTACCGCTCCGGCGCCGCGGTGCTCTGCGGACGGGGCCGAGGTTCTCTGGTTCCCGTGCGCGGCGTTACTGCGCGGCGCGGAAGCCGCCCCGGTGCGGTGCATCGCTGTGCGCCGGACTGCACGCGTGGGTTGTGCAGGGGAGAGCTGTGCTGCACACACAGCGCCGCGGGATGCGCGGTGCGGATGGTGGGGACGGGGGGGTTTAAATGGGAGCCCACCGCGAGGAGCGCGGTGCGACGAACCATCACGGACGGCCCACGGGAGGAGCCCGATGCTCCGCGCTGTCTGTGCTGGGAGTCCGCGCGGGGGAGCCGGCATGGCATGGCATGGCATGGCATAGCATTGCATTGCATTGCATTGCATTGCATTGCATTTCACGGCACGGCACAGCACAGCCCAGCACAGCACAGCACTGCACGGCACTACACAGCACTGCACAGCTCAGCACAGCTCAGCATTGTATGGCACAGTTCAGCACTGCACAGCACAGCTCAGCACAGCTTAGCATGTCACAGCACAGCTCAGCACAGCGCTGCACAGTACAGCACACACCACAGCACAGCTCAGCACTGCTCAGCACAGCACACAGCACTGCACACAGCACAGCACTGCACAGCTCAGCATGTCACAGCACAGCTCAGCACAGCACAGCTCAGCACTGCATGGCACAGCTCAGCACAGCTCAAGACAGCACAGCTCAGCACAGCACTGCACAGCTCAGCACTGCACAGCTCAGCACAGCTCAGCACAGCACTGCACAGCTCAGCACTGCATGGCACAGCACTGCACAGCTCAGCACAGCTCAGCACAGCACAGCTCAGCACAGCACTGCACAGCTCAGCACTGCATGGCACAGCACTGCACAGCTCAGCACAGCTCAGCACTGCACGGTTCAGCACTGCACGGTTCAGCACTGCACAGCTCAGCACACAGCACTGCACAGCTCAGCACAGCTCAGCACAGCTCAGCACAGCACACAGCACTGCACAGCTCAGCACAGCTCAGCACAGCTCAGCACAGCTCAGCACAGCACAGCACAGTACACAGCACTGCACAGCTCAGCTCAGCTCAGCACAGCTCAGCCCACCACAATACCCACATGGACGTGGGCTGACCTGAAGCCAATGAGCTTTTTTCTGCTGCAGCCGATGTTTCGGCATTACATGCAGAGGTTGGAAACCGTTGTACAGGAGAACATAAAAGTGAAGGAACGTAAACTCACAGCGTTGGACGTCAGCCCCCGGTTCTGGACAGGACTGAGCAGACGTGGCTGTGTTCCCTGGGTTCTCAATGATGAGTGTTAATTCATGTCTCGCTCAGCACAGTGCACAGCGCTCCCCGGGCTCCCACTGACCCCACTGAGCTGCGGTGCGGCCGCAGGGGCAGTGCTGACGGCAGCGGGGATATGGGGCCTTCTGTTCATCTGAACTTTACATGGCCATAACCACTGCAAAGCAGCGCTTTGGGAGCAGCTTTTGGCTCCAGCACCGTTTGCCTCTGTGTTTACCAACACTGTGCAGACTGAGTACAGTAACAAAACGTGGAGTTTAACAGATGGCTCTTCTGTAAAGGACAGTGCAGGGACGGGTACTGACTGCTGCCCCGCGGGTATGTGAGCACCGATGGTTTTCAAGGCCAATGAGGAAAGGAGGAAGAGCTGAACAGGAACCTGCGGGGACACAGACCTGGGGCAGCCACGGAAACTGAACCTGCTCCGCCCCACTGCAGCATGGGAGCGTGTGGCGGTGTTTGTCACAGTGAGGTTATGTGATGCTGGGAGTCAGGAAACTGAGGGAAGAGGGGAGCTCAGGAACAGGAAACCAAAGGAGAATAGAGCAGCAGGGGCATCCCTTGGCCTGGGCAGAGGGCACGGCACAACCATGCAGGGCAGCACTGTGCTGGGCTCCAGCAGCGGGGCCATACAGGACAGTGCTGGGCCATACAGGGCGGTATTAGAGCCATGCAGGGCAGCACTGGGCTCCAGCAGGACCATGCAGTGCAGTACTGGGCCATTCTGGGCTCCAGCTGCAGGGCTGTGCTGGAGCTCAGTGTCCAGGTGGCACTGCACACATCTGGTGGCTGTGCTGCCCCTGTCCCTTTCGGTGTGGACAGCCCTGACCTGTTCCCTTCTGCTCCCCGGGGTGAGGGACAAAGCTGAACCACAGCAGAGGGCTTTCCCACCCCAGGAAGGGAAGGCACTGCAGCACTGCACTTCCTCTTCGGCACAGGGTTACCTGGGGTTTACCACCCGTCACAGCCGAGGGACTGAGCTATTACAGATGCTGGAAACCATCCCTGGCAAAGCCCCACCATGGCACAGCAGCCCCGGGTTTGTCCCTGCACTCCTCCTTCCCCTCACGTCCTGCACCGCACGGAGCTGCACCGCACGGAGCTGCACCGCACGGAGCTGCACCGCTCTGCCCCTCTGGCAGAAAACAGCCGTTGGTTGGGGCTGAGTGCAGGACTGGGAGCAGCGCCTGCGCTGGGGAGAGGTGTGCGTGCACAGCACCACTGTGATTCTGTGACTGCTGTGCAGCACACAGCCCGGACCCCGGCAGCATTTCAGCCTCGGAGCAGTACAGACTTGTTTCCGTGGCCCTACTCCAGGGCTCCCATGAGGTCCAACAAAACTGTTTTGTCTCTTCCCCCCTTCCTGTCCGCAGCTCCTGCTCCCATCCCGTACCGATGCCCACGGATCTCCTCAGCCCACAGTGCAGAGGAAGCACGCGGCCATTCCTCCCCTCCAAAATGGGGCTGAGAGGAGTGGTGGGGCAGCGTCCCAGAGCAGAGCCCAGCGGGTTCCCACTGTCACGTCCCGACCCAGATGTCACCGCGCGGGTCACAGCACTTCCATGGAAGCTGCCCCACTGCACGGCCCGCCAGGAGGTCAGCGTGGGAGAGGAGATGATGTCTTTCTGCTGCCCGGGAAACAGATCGGGGCCCGGGAGATAACAGAGCAGCAGAGGATAACCAGAGCGCGGCCGCAGCCCCTGCTCTGGAGGAGGCTCAGAACCGCAGCGGGGCTGAGCAGTGCACGGGGACACGTGAGCAGACCCAGGTGCACACCTCAATCCTGCACCACGGCCCACAGTGCACGGGCAGCACACGCACTGCTCGTCCACCTCCGAGCACAGCTCCACCAGAGCAGCGCTGTGCAATGCAAGGTACTCCATACCGCGTTCCAGCAAGTGCTTATCAGCCCTCTGCAGCTCTCGTTCTTCCTCCCTGGCTCAGAACCTCCAGTTCCACAGTCGTAGAAGCTGAAAAAATCTCCCAAGTTTCTTCAGCCTGGAAACGCTGTCCCGTTCCGTTTCATGAAGGCTCAGTGCAGCTGTGCCAAACTCCTCTCTCACGGTACTGACTGTGCTGCTGATGGCTGCCATCCCCCCCAGCCCCGGTCCGAGCAGCAGCCGCAGCGCAGCGGTGTCACTCAGAACGGTGCTTTCTCCGCAGTACCTTCGGTGCTGAAACCCACGGGTTACGGCACTGCAGAGGTGATTCAGACTCACAGAACACCCCCGGATGGGAGCCCGGGTCCCGGCTCTGCCCGGCGCTACCTGGGAACGGAAGCCCACTTTTCCGGGATGATCCCAGCGCCTCCGGCCGAGCCCAGCAGTTCCAAGCAGCTCTCCCTCTCCACGCAGCAGGAGCGCATTGCTGGAAATGTTGTGTTTGTCAGAGCCTGCGGGTCCAGCACACTGCATGCAGTGCAGGTGAGGTTCCAAACGGACCACTGCAGCGGATGGAGCATTGCCACCTGCGGCCCCAGAGGGGCTGGGCAGTGCCCAGAGCTTTGCTGTGTGCCGGGCGGCTCCGCGCTCCATTCCCAATCACGGCCACGAGGATCCGCGCTGTGCCGGACCCACACTGCGCACCACTGCTGGACGTGGCCCTGAGGCGCTGCTCTGCAGTGCGGCTCAGCCCTGAGCACCGCTCTTCTGCCACTGCCCTCGGCCCTGCGCAGTGCCACCAACTTCACACTGCGTCTGCTGGGGGTGGTGCCTGCAGGAGACGCGTGCGCCCGCTGCATCTCCATGGGGATAGAAGAGCACAGACACAGACATCAGCACAGAGCGTCGCTGCCCGGGTCTACAGCTCACGCATGTGGACAATCAGGGACTGCAAAGAACATTCCTGACTGCTTTCATGGAAAACAAAAAGGATTCGGATCCATTGCGGAGCTCTATGACAAAGTGTAACGCCCTCCACCACGAAGGTGGGTTTTGCCCATAGGCACTGTCACAGCGGAGTTCTGCTCCCCGCTCAGCTTCCAAGAAGACAGCTCACGTTCAGGAAGAGAGCAAAGATTCCTCTCTTGAACTCTGTTCCGTCAGCACTGACCGTGTGCGGCCGTCTCCGAACAGTTCGGAACAGCAGCTCCGGAGATTTATGTCATTTGGGCAAATAATCATTGATTCCAAGGCAGCTTTGTTTGGCTGTCGCTGCCAAATGGCTTTTGGCAATGAGCTGCAGGAGGGCAGCGTGCAGCCGTGGCACAGCTCGTGCTCTGCAGCTCGCTCAGCGCTGGACACCTTTGCAGCCGACTGCTTAATGCGGCAGGAGCTCAGCAGCAGACGGACACCCACTGCACAGCTGCTGGTGATGTGCCCCGTGGTTCCACAGCTCAGCTGGTGCAGTGCCCTGCTGCTTTCTTGTCTTTCTGTGCTCCCTTCTGTCCTGCAGATCACAGCGTGTCTCAGTCACGCAAGGTTTCAGCTCAACTCCTCCTGCAGGAGCTGCTCACCCCTCCTGCTCCAGATCTCAGCTCGAGGCCCCTTCCCACGCCCACAGTCTGCAAAGCAGACAGTTCTCCCAATGCAGAGAGCAGCTCACGTCAGGGGACGCCAACCACCCCGCAACAGCTCTTCCTGCTTCTCAGAGAGCAAAGAACCACACTGCACGTGTGAGTGACCTCACGCCAGGAGGAGCTGAGTGGAAGCCCACCAGGCACAGCATCACCTGCTCCTGGGGCTGCCCCTGCCCACAGTGCCACATCCATGGAGCACTGCTGGAGGGACAGGACCTTCCTTGGGTGCATTTCTAAGGGCACCTTTACGGTGCACCCACAGCCAAACACCGCTGAATGCAGCATTCCACCTGTGCCCTCGCCATGCATTCCCAGGCAGTGCCACTGCCGCTGTCTGCAGCCCCACTCTGCACCATCCACGCAGTGCTGCTGCACGAGGCACTGCTGTCAGCCCACGCGTCCCTGCTGGATGCCTGGATGCAGTGGTGCTGCACTTGGAGCTGTCCCAACCCCTCTGCTCGTGAGGTTTGCTCCTTACAGAGGTCATATTATGGATGGAGGCACAGCAGCACAGAGCCCGGCTCAGCCATGGACACAGCACTCCAGCTCCTGCCTGAATCCCAGCACCTCCCTGCCCCTCTGCAGGGCCGTCTCCACAGAACAAGCACCCACCTGGTGAAGTTGGGTGGTGTGTATCTGGGGAAGGCCAGGATGGGAAATCACACACCCGCCTCACACGGACAGAGCTTTGCAGCAGAGACCGCAAACCCTTCGTCCACTGGAGGAGGACAGGAGAAGGGGCCATTCCGGCATTGCACCTCCAGGTGCCCAAGGACGGGGCAATGTTGGAGGCCCTGATGTGCATCCAGCAGCCCCCAGTGCTGCAGCCATCCTCCTGCAGGGCTCGCAGGATGTGCTGCTGGCGGCCCTGAGCCATGCCATGCACCCCCATCTCCTGTGCTGCCATCACCCCTGGCCACCCACCATCCATGCCTGCAGCAAGTAGGGGCCAGCACTGGGACCGGGGCTGCAACAGCGCTACAGAGGAACAGACAGAAGATGGGAGTCACCTCCCACAAAGGACAACCCAGGCCCTGAACCTGGAATCAGCTCCTGCTGGAAGTGTGGATGCTCCCTGGCTCTGCATGGAATAGAGGACACAGCTGCATGCAGCACTGCCTGGAGCAGGGGCAGCCATCTGCCCTGCCCCACCACCCCATAACAAGGGTGCCTGCCTTGGCCACAGCTGTGCTGCAGCAGCAAGGTCCAAGGAAGCAGCTGGAAACGTGGCAGACACCGTGCTGCCACATGCAGTGTGGGTGCTGCAGCAGGACCTCCTACGCCATACCTGCCCTCTGCCTCCTGCAACCCGCCCCGTGCAGGCCTGGTGTCAGCAGAGCTGGGTCAGCCCGAGCCCAGAGCTCCAGCACGGCCCTTCACACAGCAGCAGTCCTCCCTGCAGCAGCGTAGGGCTGAAAGAAAGAACCTCATCTGCTCCCAGCACTGCTCCCTCTGTGCTGAGGCCACACCTTCCCAGCACAGGGCTGGGTAAGCAGCAGGCTGTGCTACACGCAGCACTGCCCCATGCAATCTCCCCAGCACTGCGTGCTCAGCGCAGCCACCGTGCACTTCATACAGAAGGTGGAGTCCACAGACTACAGGAAGGACTCCGTGCAGGGGGTGCTCCCCTGGCCGAGAGCACGCGCCAGGGGAGAGGCAGGAGAGCCCACCCCCCCACTCCTGTCTTGGAGCCCACGGGAGGGGGTGCAGCCGCTGCTCCTGGAGAGAGGAGCTCCAGGGAGGGCCCACGGAACAGCAGAGGGGAGAAGCAGGCTCCAGATACAGAAATAAATCGATATATTAGTGTGTACAAAACATGCTGCTTCCTCTGTACAGTGCCCCAGCTGGGCGCAGCTCCCCACAGGGAGTTCACACATATATAAATAAGGCCCAGACAGCTGCAAACAGTATTTACAGACCGCGGGGAGCTAGCGCCTGCTCCGGGGCCAGCCCCACCAAGACCAGCTGCTACGCCCAGCCCGCGGGATCCTCCCTCCCAGCCTGCACGGCCGGGTTCATTTCAGGTCCACATCGAAGTCCAGCACCAGCAGCTTGGTCTCCTCCGTCCCATTGCGGCTGCCCACCGCACACACCAGCTTGGTGTTGGAGGCACGGATGCGCCACACCACACCGCCACTGCCCCCGCTCTCCAGCGCGACCAGGTTGCGCACAAATTCACCCGTCTTGAGGTCCCAGAGCTTGACAGTACCATCGTCCGAGCTGGTCACCACGAACTTGGAGCTGAACTGCAGGCAGGTCACAGCACTCTGGTGCTTGCTGGGCCCTAGGGGCAGAAGGTACCCGTGAGTGCTCCTGCGCTCCCACCTGAGTCCCGGGATCACCCACTGCTTGGCCCTGCTGCCTGGGCAGCGTCTGTCCCGACCCCGCCGTGTCTGGTGGTCGGGAGCACCACGACCCCGCTCCAGCATTCCTCCCAGACACACTCACCCTGCAGTGTCTGCAGGCACTGGCCCGTCTTGATGTCCCAGATCTTTACTGTGGAGTCAGCATTGCCGGACACGAGGATGTTGTCACGTAGCTCCATGCCGCTCGTAAGTGACTGGTGCCCCATGAGGGTGTGTAAGCAGTTCCCACTTTCTACATCCCACACTCGAATGGATGTGTCCAGAGAGCCACTCACGATGTGCGTCCCATCGAACTGCCAGAGAGACACAGGTCAGCGGGGCTGAAACAGGAGGTGCTTTCTCACAGAGCCACGGGACATCCTGAATTGGAAGGGACCCACACAGATCACTGAGTCCGATCCACGGCAGTGCAGCATCACGGGCACTGCAGTCAGCAGTGGGCTCAAAGGGCACCCATGGCCTAGCAGGGCGCCTCAGCAGCACCTTCCCTCCAAGGAGCAGGTGTGGTTTGTGGGTTCCTTCAGCACACACGAGAGGGGTTCGATGGAAGGGCAGAAGGCATCTTACATAGAACACAGGCTGAGGCTGTGTGCCCCTGCAGCACGTGCATGCAGCACAGAGACGGCCTCTTCTACATGTCAGAACAGACAGCTTTGCGTCCCTGCAGCAGGCAGGTGAGGGGAAGGGGCCAGGCTCTTACCTGCAACGAGTAGACGCGGTTCGTGTGTCCCTGCAGCGTGTGAGTGCAGCTCTCACTCTCAGGGTCCCACACTTTTACTGTGTAGTCGTACGCACCGCTCACCACCTTGTGCCCATCGTACTGCACGCAGCGCACAGCGGCCACATGTCCCATCAACACGTGTAGGCACTGCCCAGTCTCGATGTCCCAGAGGCGCAGAGTGGCATCCCGTGAGCCACTCACAACCCTGGCAGCAAAGCAGTCCGTGTCAGCTCCAGACCTCCCCCAGCTCCGCTACACCCAGGCACACCAGTTGCCCCAGGGGCAGCCCCAGCTCACCTCCCCCCAGGAAGCCTCTTCCCACACAGCAACCAGCCCAGGCCCAGAACACCTCTGCACTTTCACCTACCCCAGATCCCACCCCATGGACTGGCACAGCCCCTAAAAGCTCCTCACCTTCACCTACCCCATACCACACATCAGGCCCTGAATACCTTCACTCCCATACCTGTTCCCATGCAAGTGCATGCAGCGCACTGTGGATGTGTGCCCATACAGCGTGTGCACACATTCGCCCGTGTCCGCATTCCACACTTTGAGTGTACGGTCTGTAGAGCCACTGATGACAATGCTGTCCCTCATCTGGGAGGACCAGACACCCCCTGTGTGGCCAACTAGAGTCTGCACACACTGCAAAGAACAATGAGAGATGAGACCTTCATTTGGGAAAGGCTCAACAACATTGCAAGAGAGGACAGCAAAGCACAGGACCTCCTCTGGGCAGGGGGCTGGTGAGGCTCTTCAGGTCAGCGAGCCATCTCCCTGCAAACTCAAGTTCCCACCAGAGTTCACCCAGAACGACTGCTTGCTGTTCTAAAACCAGCTGGGTTTCCTGCCCTCATCAGGTCTTCAAAAGAGTGGTCCGGTCCACATTCGCTGACCACCAGTGAAAAAGCACGCAGCCAGCTCCTGCTCATTTGTCACTGCACCAACACTGACTGCCCACGGCTCCGGCAGTCACAGGATCTGTCAAAACCTCTCCCCAGCTGCACCTCGCCAGACCAGACAAACCCACCGAACCACCGAGACGCCTCTCCCGCCTCCACCCACCCCGCAGCAGCGCAGAGGAGCAGAGCAGCGCTGTGCCAGGGCTCAGGACAACCGCTCACCTCCCCAGTGACCGCTGACCACACTTTGAGCGTGTTGTCGTCTGAGCCGCTGACGATCCGGTTGCCGCAGAACTGCAGGCAGGTGATGACGTGGTCATCGTGTCCCTTCAGCACCTGAACAGAGAAGACCACGAGTGAGCAGGAAGGTGTGCAGGAAGAACAGATGGGTCCTGGACACAACGGCCACCTCCCTGCTGGGCAGCAGCTACAGCAGGAGCCAAAGGAGACACGTGGGGGCTACCGCTGGGGGGTGATGGGACTACAAGGGAATTCCAACACAAGGACTGATCCTCGTGACTATTCCGGTTGCACGAGCTATGAACTCAGAGCTGATGTTCTGTCTTAGACCTAAAAATCAGTGGCTGTGAGACTGAACACGTTTAAGACCACAAGCTCCACCTTCTCTGATGGCAGACAGTGCACCAGCATCTCTGCATCCACTCCCATCTTCCCGAGCAGCAATGTAGCAGCAGGCAGAGGAAGAGGGCAGTGACTGAGCCCCTCGCAGGAGCAGGGCCCCAAACAGCACCAGGCAGAGCTGGCTGAGCACGGTGAGGGATGGCTCAGCACGATGGCCAGCCCAGAGCTGTCCCTTGGTGAGGGGGCAGTGTAGGACAGGTGTCCTGCTGGCAGGGCCCCAACACAGCTCTGCTCACAGCAGGTGCAGCAACGGGGTGCTAGGGACTCAGCAAGGGCTGTCGGGAGCAGCCTGCTGCAGAGGTGCAGTCGCTGCAGTATGAACAGCTCTGTTGCTCCCTGGGGGCTGTGGGGACATGGGAAAGGGCCTGGGGACACTGGAGGTCCAGAGAAAGTCCAGGGATGGGGAAAGCAGAGAGGTGTAAGTTCTCTCCTTTGGGACCAGTCACAGAGTGACTGAGACTTTGCCCTCCTTGACTTGTGGATGGGGCTTAGGGGCAGGAAGGGACTTCAGACAAAGAGATAAAACCAACAGCAAAGCTTTCTACAACACACTATGGGATGTACTGAGGACAAGGTCTGGCTGAGCCTCGGAAGGTTTGTATCATTCCCTGCATGCCAAGGTTAGCTACAGCCTTGCAAAACGCACTCAGAGAAGGGATGAAGAGGTGAAAAACTCCTCTGGAATTAAGGGCCACCCTTTTTGCACTGGCAGAGCTGCAGCCCTGCACCATCCATTGAGGCAATTCCTGACACCAGCTGTGCTGTGGATCTGCTCTCTGCAGGGAGGGACAGGATTTGCAGAAAGCTACAAAGGAAGTATTTACATTTAAATGCTTACAGGTGAATGCCTCTGACTGTGTCTCCTGGAGGCAAGCCAGACACCTAAATCTTCTCCTGAAGCAGTTTTCAAATGCTTAGTGCTGATCTCATCCTATTGCTCATGGGTGTTTTTCTGCCGCTTCCCTTCTGTACCAGCTTCCTATGTCTAGAATCTGCTTCCTAGCAAGCACTGCTGAAGGCACCCACCTTGGGGGCTTTAAGCTCGCCGCTGCGCCAATTCATGTCAATTTTGTGCTGCCGCATGAAGGCAAATTTCCAGGGGCTGTACATGAATCCAGGGCTCAGCAGGCGCCGTTTACGCAGGTTCAAGGGCTCCTCAATGCCTGCGGGAAGAACAAGCAGTCTGATGCAGACTTCCCTGCAATACACAGGTTGTTTGTGTCCCCACCCCAGTAGGAGCAAAGATGACGCACAGCAGTGGCAGCCGTGGGCTACTCCACTGCAGATCCCAGCCACAACGCGTCACGTGCTGGAGAGATCTTTACCTTCTTCACGGCATTTCTCTCTCCAAAGCAGGTTATCTTCAGCCAAGACCCTCCAGTAGCGGCAGGTCTGGGCAGCGCGGAGCAGGTCCCGAGGCTCCAGGAACGAGAGGACATAGAGCGCCAGCTGCAGGACAGAAGTCGTGTCACAGTGGCAGAGCAGACTCCCACAGCTGGTAACCGCACACAGCAGTGGGGCCAGCCTGGCTCCTGCCTTGACTCACCTCCTTGGGCAGCAGCGAAATGAAGTCTCTCTGAAACTGTGGTTCGATGACCTGCATCATGTACTTGATTTGGGAGGGCTCGCAGCGATCAATGAGCTCATCCAGAGCCAGCAGCTTCTCTGGGCCGCTCCACCGCTGGGGACAGGGACATCAATCACATTGCCCGTGTGCACGGCAGGCCCTCGCAGGCTCCCTGCAGCTGTGCAGTGCCTCCATCCAGCCCACCCCCAGCAGCGATACCAACCACCACGGGAGCATCTGGGCTGCAGGACAGCACGGCCTCTGGAGCTGGCCAGGGCCCGAGCACAGAGAGGAGCACTGAGATGGGGCTGGGAGCTCTACTAGCCATGTACAATCAGACACAGGTGCTGTGTGATGGTGTGGTGGGCAAAGCAATGCTGCCTCAGACAAAAGACACACTTCCCAGCAGGAACAAGAGATGGACCAATTCCGTACTCCTTGAGCCAAAGGCAAAAACTTGCTGAAACTCCACTGCAGGACCCAGGATCCCTGGCTGTAGCAGGTTCCACTGGACAGACTCCCCAGGCCTTGGCCCCCTCACACTTGCCCTTCAGAACCACAGTGCCTGGAGCCCTCCGAGGCAAACCCTTTGGCCAGGATCCGTGCCTACCTGGAAGGTGCGCAGCCAGTCCTGCAGCTCGGGTGGAGGAGCAACGGAGGGGATGCGGCGGCGCCGGGCCTGGGCAGCTTTAGCATTGCGCAGATCCCCAAAGGTGGTGGTGGGACTGGGCATGCAAGGACCCAGTGTCCTGGACCACAGCCAGGGAGAGACCAAAGCAAAGGTGAGATGTCACAGTGCTACTCAACCACACCACGCAAACAGTTCCCAGAACACAAGTGCCCACACGACACCAACCATGAGCCTCCCGCAGGACAACCCCTTCTCCTCATCACTTCCACATGGACCACAGCTACACACGCAGTCCCACAGCCACACACACAGCCCCTTTACATCAACCCACTCTGTGCAAAGACAGAATTTCAGACAGGCTGAGGCTGGAGACACCTCTGGAGGTCACCTGGTCCAACCCCGCCACCGAGACCTCCCACCCAGGACCACATCCAGGTGGCTTTTGGAGACCCCACCACCTCAGCAGGATTCCTGAATGGAGCCCTGCAGCTGTATGGGACTAGTGAAAGGAGGTCAGCTCACCACGCAGAGCGCCCATCTTACCTGCTGTACTCTGAGCCCTTGCACAGCTTTTTACCGGGGGACAGTGCTCTGCCATCCAGGCCGTTCTCTGACTTCCGCTTCATCTGCAAGGCAACGGCAAGGTGAACCAGGTGGAGCACAGCTGTGTGCGCACGTTCTGGGTCACTGACTTTCTGCCAAGAGCATTAGACAAACAGACCCAGCCTAGCTTGTCTTCCATGACCATGCTCATGCTGAGGACCTGCAGGGTAAGCTGAAGGCAACCTGAACTCTGGGGTAGGTAGAGGAGTTAACTTCTGAAGGAGTTAACGGAACTTGGTCTGTCTGGTGGAAATCCCAGGCTTGATGGGGAAAGGTCAGCAGACAAGGTACACAGGGACAAGAAAGGGCTGAGAAAACACCTGCTGAGCCTTTAGGCACAGTCCCACAGAGAGCAGGCAGCCCCGCAGCTGAGCAGCCCTGCAGCCAGGCCGGTAGCTCAGCACTCCGTGTTGTGCCTGACAACTGCAAGGAAAGCTGTGCTGGGATGTGCAGGAGGCCGAACTCCAACATGGTTGTATCAGCAGGAACCAACATCCTAATTCCATACAAGCAGCACAGAATTAGCAGTAAGCACAAATGCAGCGGGGGACTACTCACAGTGCCAACAGATACAAGAAAGCAAACATGGCCCACTCCATCTCAGGCAGAAGCAGAGCTCCTTCCCCTCAATACATAATGTAGGCACCATCCATAGCCCTGCATGCAGGCTGGCCTCTGCCTGGCTCCCACAGAACCCTGTTCCCTGAGGACAGCTCTGGCAGTACCACAAAGGGAGCCCAGCACAGAGCAGGGCACGGCAGGGGGTGGCCAGCAGTGCTTGGATACATTGGGGCAGTGCCCCTAAAAGGCTGACGGTGCGCCCAGTCCAGTCACCAGACCTGAGCTGCCCTGCAGCCCCACGATAGATCCCAGAGGCCCCCAGGGCGATGCCAGCCAAGCACACCCCCAGCTGCAGCAGGATCTCAGCACACTGCTGAGGCTTGTGGGCCACTGGCACCAGGATGCAAAGCCACCAGCTGCAGTTGGACCACACGCAGTGCACTCGTGCCAGCTCCTGGGTGACAGCCCTCCACCACGCAAACCTCTTTTCCCCATCACTTTCACAGGGACCACAGTCACACACACAGTCAGTCCCCTTACCCCAACCCACAGCAGTGTTACCTTGGGCCGCACATGGCGGAGGAAGCCGCTGTCCTCCGTCCGCTGCAGATAGTCAATCCAGCGCTCGCCAATGGTGTAGTAGAAGTAGATGTTGCTGCCGTCTTCCCCTTCCTCACTGCAGCAGCTCCCTTCCTCCTCTTCCGTCTCCTCCTCCTCCTCTGGCTCTCCGCAGGCTGTGGAGCTGACTGGCTCCTGCTCCTCCTGCCCCTGGGAGCCATCGGCCTCCAGCCCTGACCCCACGTTCCTCTTCCCAGCACACTCCAGCTCCCAGGGCCTCGACACATCTTCGTCCTCAGCCACCACCTACAGGACAAGGCGATGCAGGGTCAGGTCTGCCTGCCGCAGGTGGTCCCTGGGGTCTCAGTGGTGGCACGCAGGGGCCGAGGGGCAGCTGACCAGAACAGGGACCCAAGAAGGGAGTGGTGAGCAGGGCAGAGCTGAAGATGGGAAGAGGGGAGCAGATGGCAGAACCATGGTGCTCTCCGCGGTCACAGGCAGCCACAGCCCAGCAAGGCGTGGACACAGGATGCCTCCCAGCCCAGGAGGAGGGTGCAGCTGCCACGTGACCAAATGACGTGGCCGAGCAGCACATGCAAACACTGCAGGAGCAGCAAGGCACCAAGCACCACTGAACTCAGCTGCACCAGCTCCACTCTGCACAGCCAGCCCCTTCCCACTGCAGCTGGGAGCAGCGTTCTGCATGACAGAGCACAAGGCAGAGCTGCTGCGCACGAGGGCTGCCCCGCCTGGCTAGGAAGTGCAGGTTGTACTGTCATCAGCCTTCACTGCAGTGCGAGCAGCACCACACCAAGGTCACGGCCCTCCACCAACCCAACCCGGGGCTGAATCACTGGAGGGGTGTGCACTGCATCCCCCCTTACCACCTGCACCTCTTCTGACCCCAAAAAGCAGCACCAAGAAAAACATCACACACACACACACACACACACACAAAAGCAGAAGCATTCAGTAATTTAGAAGCAGCAGAACAACATCCTTGTGTCACAGGAGGAGGAGGAACTGTTTTCTGGTGCACCAATAACAGACCTCAATCAGCAAACCAGGGTTGTCTGCACCACTCTCAGACAACAGATAGCACAAGCAGATCACTGGCCCACAGCGGCCATTTTTAATAAAGGTTGGGATATAGGAGGAATTGCAAAGGTCAGGAGAGTGTGAAAATCGTGCCAGAACTGAGGAAAGCAGAAGACTGAGACTGTACAGAACTGACACGTGGCAATGGAGGGACTGATTCCATTGGTAGAAGAGGACAGGGATATGCTTTGCACCAGCTCACTGGGCTTTGAGAACTCACCATTTCAAGTAAAGTCGATTTTAGTCCTTGGAGTGTTACATTTGATTAACAAAAGCAATTACATAAATTGTGTGGATGAGACATACCCACAGAGGAGCAGGGCACAGCCAACACCGGAGCACCACAGCCTCGGAAGGGCTGTGCAGTGAGATGGGTTGGGTCAGGGCAGCCCACACCGGTGACCAGGTCTCGGAAAGTACCTGTCACTGGGAAACCTCACTGCCTGCTGATGGGCCTCGTGCAGGTCCATAAGGGGGGGAGAAACCACAGCTCAGTATCTGTTTTACTCACAATAGTGAAGTAAATAATGTTTTTCTGACGATACATTGAGATCCTATGTCAGTAGGAAGCAAGGACACTCATCCAGGGATCTGAGTCACTCCGTATGCCGGGCTCACTCAAACAGAACACCTTTCAGCACACCCAGAGGCAGTGTTCTCCACCTGCAGACAAGGAGAGCCGGGCCAACAAGGCACCAGGGGCTGCGTATCCCAGAAAGCAGTGTCTGACCAGGACTGAGGGGTGGCACCTGGCACAAGCTTCAGGCTCGAAAATCCAAGCAGACAAGAGGTGCAAGCAGGGAAGTAACATTACCCCCAAGCTGCTCTACACACCCGAGTTACACAACATTCAATCCATGTTTTAAAACAGAATGCTTTAAATACTACGGGGTACTGGTCAACCCTCTCCCAGAAATTATTCAAAGGCAAAGGAAACATCTCATAGGAGAAGAAGAAAAGAAACGAGAAGATGGTTTGGTTACAGCACAAAAACACACCTTGGTGCTTTAATAGGCTCCTACCAGGCACTGCAGCACTTAGTGCAGCAAAGACCGGGCTTGTTCACATTAGGGAACAAGGCCCTGGCTCCCCACACCAGAGGCAGGCTGCCCAGCACCCACAGCAGTGCATAGGGCCGGGCAGAGAGTGCCCAGAGCAGACAGAGGCCACCCCAACCCTGCCTGGATCCACCTCTCCAGGAGGCAACACTGAGGCCTGGTTTCTCAAGCACTTCCTCCAGTGTTCAGAGCTGGGGCTCAGGGTGGGGCGCTCAGACCGTGCTGCTGGGGCAGCACCAGGGTATCCCCGGCCATCACCAACATCTTCCAGGCAGACAAACACCTCCCAGCAGCCCCTGCCTCCAGGCAGTGTGCCTGAGGGCTCGGCTGGGCAGAGCCTTCCTGCCTCCTGTGGAGCTTCCTCAGCCTGCAGGGACCAGCAGCAGGAAGATGCGCTTCCTGACATGCCCAGCACCAGGCAGGCAGCACGCTGGTCACTGCTCATGCAGACAAGAACAAGAGGACAAAGACCTTGGCGAGGGATGGACTCCGGCCTCTCCAGCTGCCAGCCAAGAGGAAGAACTTCTGTCCACACCCAGTTCAGCCCTCTTATGATGAACAATTAGTGGAACTCAACTACTGTCTGCACGAGGCTGTCAACAGAGAGCTGCTTTGGGGCAGGGGAGGCAGCCATAAGCTACTCGTGTCCTCTGGAGGCACAGCATGGCTTCTATGGGGAGCATGGGGCAGATGCACCCAGCAGAGCGGCTCCAGCGAGGTGCATGCTCAGGGACCACTGTGCGCTCCACCAGGACACCAAAGTGGGGGGCCACAAAATCTCCGCTGCTGGGATGCTGCCCAAGGCTCCCCTGCCTCAAAGGGCACTACAGACAGAGCGCTCGGCAGCTCAGTAGAGCACAGCCTCCTTGTCACAGTGGCCAAAGCAGCTGTATCCCTTGACCAGTGAACCTCCCCGTGCCTGCACCAGCCTCTTCCCAGCTCCTGCACTGCTGCAGGCAGGATCCCCTCCCCATCACACAGGAATGTCACTTTCTTTCTTTTCCTACCTGAGGCACAGGAGCTTTGCTGTCCCCCAGCAGAGCAGGGCTCACCCTGACAGCTTCCTCACTGCTTGGCCGCCTTCTGCAGGTCATCCGCTGACTGTTCAGCTCCAAGATGCGGGTGGTGATGCCTTTGACGTGGAGAAGGTCATCGAGCGAGTTGAAGCCCTTCAGTTCCTGCAAGAGGAGAAGTGGGACTGAACACAGAGCTCAGACATCCAGGGATTAGCTCCCAGCCAGGACCAGGCTTACCAACGCCTTCGTCCTGCCACTTCCTGGCAGGTGATCTCAGACCCACTAGCTTTCGTTTCACTCACAGCCACAGCTCCCTTTGCTTCTTTGGGGCACAGGGGGAAGGAGCTGGAGTGCTACAATGGAGCAGTACCTTTGTACTTCACGTGCTTACTATTGCATCCATTAGAGGGACAGAATGTCTTCTGCCTAAAGATGCTTCTCCCGGTCCTACTGTTTCCACAAACTCTCCCTGTCCTGAGCAGTAGTGACAATATCACACAGACTCATGAGGAACAGAAACAGAACTACAGAATCACAGAATTATTAAAGTTGGAAACGACCACTGAGATCATCTAGTCCAACCATCACCCATCACCACCACGTCCCTCAGTGCCTGGAAAGGACCAACAAAAAGCACCTTTGCACTTCCTGGGGTGTGCTTGGTACACCTCAAACACTCGCAGAACAAGGCCATTGCCATGACAGCCACTCAGAGGACATTATAAGGGATGCACTGGGTCTTGTCTCGTGGGATAGCCCTGCTCCACTGACAAACCAGCACGCATTCCCTGCAAGAAAGTTTAGACACAAACTTATTTTTCACAGACTTGTTACTGCCAGCTCACTTGCTTAGGACCTTATGGTGGTGCACTACAGTTCTTTTCCAGCTCTTTTCTCTTTTCTAACAGGTAGAGATGCGGCTCAAAAGCAAACGACAGCAGCTCAGAATGGGGAATCACGTCCTCCAGTCCCACGACCAAAGTACATTCACTGACCCACACGGCCAAAACTGGAAACAGCCCCGACCTTCTGCCAGGTACACACGCACTGTGCCCATCACCCTGCAGTACATGTGCCATACTGCCCAGCCCTGCTGGCACCCAGGACCACAGCTTTCTGCTGATCACCATCACAGCCTTCACAGACTCCACACCACTTGTGCCACAAAACCAAAGCTGAAAGGTCTGAGACCATCAGGGATGAGAGCAGGATTGCAGCAGCTAACACAGACACCAGGGCCAAAGCAAACCCCCTACCATGCTGTCAGACTCATCATGAGTTCTTATAGCACCTTTCTTCCTTATCCCCAATAAACAGCATCACTCCAAACCGCTGTTCTAACGATAACCCTCATTTCTAAGAATTTGCCTTCACCTATTCCCATGCCTGCAGCTCTTCTGTTTAAAGGGCTGTTTCTCTTCCACCCCTGTGCTGTTTACACTCCTTGCTGTATTTATAGCCGATGACCCTGCATTCTCAGCTCCTCTGTTCCAGGCCAAAAAAAGCCACGCTCCTGCAGCCTCCTCCCGTCATTCCCGCCTTCCTTCCACCTCCTGCAGCCTCCTCCCGTCATTCCCACCTTCCTTCCACCTCCGCTCGGACAGTCCCAGCAGCGATGCTGCGTTTCGCTGTGACCCTGCGGGCGCTGCGTGGCACAACCGCCATTCACCTTCCTGTCTGTCGGGAGCACCGCGCTGACGCAGCCCACGATCACGCGTACCTTCCTCACGGCTGTGTCACGCAGGCGGCTCAGTCACTTCGTGCGTGACCGCCGCACGCAGGCACCGCTCGTGCTCTGCGCCGTCATTTCCCAGTGACGGCCCCGCTCCCAGCCAAGAGGCAGCGCCCGAACCCGCAGCGCTCCGCGACGGCCCCATCCCACCCGCCTACGGATTGCAGGCACACACTTAAATTACAAGAAAAATCTTGTTTTTCTTTGGTTTACTTCAAAACCAGAGATGAG
>JANHGO010006592.1:0-21175 GCA_024606505.1 Aquila spilogaster
CTTATGACCAAAATCTGTAGCAAACCTTTCTTCCTCCACAGTAGGAAGCAAAATCTTCCTTTTCCACTCACATACAGCCAGGCCACAGCTAACTGTAAACTCATAGAATCTTGCACTGTCAGTGCCAGGCAGACCCCACCAGATGAGATACTGCTTTTAGGTGGGAGCAGCCCTCAAGGAACCCTTGTCTCCCACTCCAGAGCAAACTCTGCTCCTGCAAAACCAGCACAGGAGTTTGCTGTCAGGATGCACTGTTTTCTTCCTTGTCGCTTGTAACAGTTATTGGAAGGAGGGCATCTGCTCCTCTAAGCACATCTGGTAAAGGTCCTTTTCCAATGCCACGAGGGATTTGTAAGGGAGGAAACTGTAAATAAGAACACACAGGAACACAGACCTGACAAACAAATGATAAGAGTGGTAGGAAGATCAAACTGGACTTTGCAGCTGTTGAGATTTTGAACCAGGGTAGAGAACATCGGGGGACTGTGCAGACCCATGGGGGATGGGCAGGGGAAGGGCAGCGGGAGGAAAAAGCTCAGGGAGCGGGCAGAGGAGAGGAGGCAGAATGGAGGGGCCAATCCTGCGTAAAAAGGGTGCTCTGCTCACCTGTCTGGATTAGCCCTGTACCTGCTTGCCTGTCCGTTCTGTCTTCTTGAATCTTCTTACTAAGCCTCTTCTTAATTCTCTCTGTGCACATTTGCACCCTCCATCTTCCACATCTGCATGTGCTGCAAGGACGCCTCGGTCTGCAGGGCTCGGGCAGCAGGGCAGGGTGTCCTGTGGGAACCTCAGCCCTCACCAGCACAGCACAGCACTGCAAGGAGGAGGGCATCACGTTGGGCACTGACCCCATATCTCAGAACCCATCTCCCTGCACTCACCACCCTCCCTGGATCATCAAGAACCTCCCTGGCCTCCCCCAGCCTTCCTCTTCCTGTCAGACCCAGACCCTCTGAGAGAGGAAATCTTTCCTTGCTGCTCTAACTGGCTTCAGGCAAAGACGCCTCTATGGGGCTCAGGAAGAAGGGGAGGAAGGGAGAAGTGGATGCATTGTATCTGGAGAACAGCAGCCTCTCTCCCTTAGATGCAACAGCTCTTGCTTGCCCATCCTCTGCTCCATTAGGGCAGCAGGACCTACCTGGGAGGTGCCCATGGACCACTAACCCTAACCCATGGGAAATCTGCACAGGCAAGGAGCTCCGTTACCCGTCCTGCCAGAGAAAAGAAGTGTGGTGTGCGAGTGAAAGTGCTGATAAAGAAGGCTTTATCTTTGTCTGGGTTATTGTGCAATAAAATTTACTACCTGCAGACCCACCTTTCTCACAGGCTGCCAAAGAAGCCGGCTGGAGTGAGAGCTCTGCTGCGGGTGCACCGTTGCTGAGGTGAATCCAGGACCCCGAGGCCACCAAGGTCAAACGCCTTGGGGAAAGGGCTGCTTCCTATGCGCTGCCCTGGTTCCTGCAAGCCCCCTCCTGCCGGGAGCTCCCCAGGCGTAGCCACGCAGTATGGCACCTCTGCCCACCCCGTGCTTCAGCAAGGATTGCTGCCCTGTGCTCGCAGAAGCCCTGCCAGGCTTTCATCACTTCCCACGGCTCAGCTTTGACAGCACTGGCACAGGGCACACATCGTTGTTTTGTGCGCCCTTGACTGAGGGAGACGGATGTAAAACCTCCTGGAAGCTGCTCCTCCCCAGCACCTCCAGAGCGGTGGGAGCTGGGTGAGCCTGAGCCCCTGTGGGTGTGGAGGTGGATGTCAGGGTGGGTTCCCTTCCCTGGGGGGTTCTGAGGAGGGCTGGGGAGCTGGAAACACTTGCCACAGCACGGGGCTCTGCAGGCAGGAGGGTCGTGCAGCCCAGCTGCCTTGCAGCGTGGTGTGGGCACGATGCCTGCAAGATGCTGGCACAGCTCCTGGGATAGCGCTCATCCGTGGGTTTCTCCTTTGGCACCCAGGAAATGTTTTATTGCTGCTGGTGCTGTAGGAGCAGAGGGTCTCAGTGGGTGGAGAGAAGGCTGCAGGCAGTGCTCATGAGCACTTATTATCCCTCGTGCAAAGCCTCTGGGACCAAAGGGAGGGTGGGTGTCAGCGGTGTAGATCCTGTCTGTGGTGAGATGTCAGACCCACTGAGATGTGCAGCCTGCACAGCATCAGGGATATCTCCGCAGTGATCTTACTGGCTATTCTGCTACTTAAAGCCCATAAATCACCCCCAGAACCAAGAGTGACCCCAGGAGTGGGCCAGCCCTGTGCTCTTGGGAGACAGCCCCCTGCTAACTCAGATGGTGACTGTGAAGACGTTCCTCACCCCAACAAGAGAAAGGCCATCTGTGTCAAGATGTTACAGCAATGTAAAAAGCCCACCGCCAATGCACAGGAGAGAATATCCCAAGCCCCAGAACGCGCGAAGGAAGAGAGGAAACCCTCATTCCCCCCGAATTTCCACAAAAAAAGGTCTGAGTACGCAGCATAGGCACCCGCTTCTTTAAAGTCTTGGCCTGAAAGCTGTGTGTGGAGCAGGGAACACTGCAGCGGTGCGGAGTGGCCTCACGCTTTTGCCCCAGATTGAATTTTTCTGAGGAGAGCGTGCAGTTCAGCTGACTTTGGGTCTGCTACATTCAACTGTTTTCAGCCAGACTCCGTCTGCCGAACGGAGCTCAGCAAGGTCAGAGTGAGACTGCCGGCAAGACAAAAACAACACGCTTCCCAGGCTTCAGGAGAGCAAGCTGATAACTGGGGAGGAAAGCAGACCATGAGAAAGGCCTTCGGGCTGCAGATAACGGCACGACGGATTGTAGGGTTCATCACGCGCTGAAAAAAGCTCAAGCACTGCCCCCCTGCCCGCGGAAAGATGGGGTGGGGTTCAGCTTTGTAAAGGGACGCACTGGGGGAACGTTTTGGGGGTGAGGAGGGGCGTAGGGCTCACGAGCTCAGAGCTCCCGTGGGGGCTGTCTGAAGGAGCAGCATCACCCCCGCCACGGCCCGAAAGCAGCACAGGGAGCACAGTGGAGAGAGAGTCAGTTTTTTATTGTTCCTGAGGAAGGAACCACTTTAAGTCTCTCTACAAGGCTTTTCAGTATTTCTTAGTCATAAAAGTTAGAAGAATATCTTTCTTTTAAATAAAACTTTAAAATAGGCTTGGTCAGTACGTGTCATTATCCGGTTCATTCCTTTCCAGCGAAGTATTCAATACCTCTTGTATTTCGTCTGCCAGTTTCAGCATATCCTCTTCACCTGCAAAGGACACAAGAGACAGGTCATTGCTGCTGGGGGCTCTGCCGGCCGGGCCGTGGGGTGCCTGTGATGTGAAGCACCTCCTGCTGGCCCGCATGGCTTCCAGAGGACTTGCCGGTCCCCTGGGTTCTGGGGTTCAATGGGTTTAATGGCAGAGGGCAAACAAACGCAGCCCTGATTCTTGCCATTTCAGGCTCTCAGGACTTGGGGGCTGGACCTGGTGCAGGATGGTGGTGGCACCAGAGCATCGGAACCCCTGTGGTGTGCTGCAAGGACTCTTGCTTCAGCCAGTCCCACCATGGCACCGTGCCTGGCTCCAGCTGCCCCTTGCCCTCCCCACCACCCCGGGACCGGTGGGCTGGGGGTAGAGAGCGGCTGGCGTTCCCTGACCTGCTCTGGGTTCAGGAGGTTGCCTTTTCTTTTCAAAGCACCCCTGCCCTGGTCTGGCCTTTGGCAGAGGAGTGGGGAGCACGGTGACCCACCGTCATGGTTAACTAAGTGCTGTCCCACTGGCCAGCTGCGGCCCTATGGTCGCTTTCTTTAGTTCCAGACAACATAGGACCTGAGGTGGACACTCGTCTGTGAACCAACAGTTTTGCTGTTGTGTACAGTGTTTCTCTTGCTGACCTGTTCTCCAGGGGAGGTGAGTCAGGACGCAGCTACATCCTCCCCATGCAGAAAAGCCCACAGAAGAGTCCTTTAGTCAAGAAGCTCTGTGTAGGACCAGGGGCCGCAGAGCAGTGTGCCAATGACTCTGACAGCAGTGGGCTTGATTTGCTTATTGCTCGTCAGGCTTTCTACCCCTCCCCACGACTCAGAGAATGGGCTCTGTCCCTGCAGCCCCAACCTGCAGCCCCCCGGATCCCATAGGGATGGCAGCTTTCCAGGGCTCACCCAGGGGACTCTGGCTCCCAGAGCCCAGTATCCCTTCCAGATCTGCCAGCTGCACCCCAGCGAACAGGTCCTGCACGTCTATCTGGGGAGACTCGGCTTGCTGCATCGCCATGGACGACATCGTCGCAGCTTCCTCCTCCCTCGGGGGCTGAGGGTTTGGCTGTGGTTTTGTCTGCGGTGCGGGCTCCACGACACACTCGCGGACATGCTCGCGGCCCTTTCCTCGCCTGGCACCTCGGCCTCTCCTCTGCCGCTTGCTCCTCTCATGCTCCCTGCAGGGGGATTTCACGTAGCAAAGGGTTAGGTGCCGAGGGCCGCGCGGTCCCTCCTTGCCTGGCACGTGTGCTCTTGCCAAGAGACGTTTGCCAGCGCTCAGGCTGTGAGCAGCACCCGGTTCACCCCTGCAGAAACGGGAATTCTCTGCCTGGGGACTTCACGTGGCCAGACGAGGCTGCAGGGGTCTGGACACCGATTTCCCCCTGCCGCCATCCCAGCACCTATGAGCACCCCCCCCCCACAGTTGCTCTCTCTCCTCCTCGGGGCCGTGCAGCCCTGCAGCACACACCGGCCGAGGGCCGCCTGCACCAGCCAGGACCTCTCTTGACGGAGGGCACGGGGGCACCCAGCTGGGCTCTGTCATCGTGCAATGTCTGCGCCTGTGCTCAGGTTACATGCACAGAGAAAGGGCTACACAGCGTAAGAAAGGTTTACCCCAGAGCCCACTGAATTGAATCCTTCTCCTCGGCTTCCGCCTTTCTCTTGCGGAGCAGCTCCCGGTCTCTCAAGCGGTGGGGCATGGTGGCACCTAAAGGACAAACCGAGTGCTAACACGACCTCTTGACCATGGGATGAGCTGATCCCTCCCTGTCTGGTGACAGGGCACTGATACAAGAGGTCTGAGCCTTTTTATCACCAAGCAGGCCTTGATACAAAAGGCCTGTAAGGCACTGTACTTACCAAGCAGCATCAGCAGGCAGGATCTGAAGACATGCCACCATGTCTCCTGCGCTGTAAATCATTCTAAATTTGAAGTTGCAGTTTTCCTCCTGCCACTGCAGCTTTTGGGTGATGCTTGTCCAACTGACACACCACGGGGGCCAGCTGCAAGCACAGGACAGGGCCTGTCCTGTGGGGACACCCTGAAATCACTGAGGCACCCATCATTCATTAACGGCTGCAAAGGAATTCTTTGGGTTTGCTCCACTAACACGCTTTTCCACTGATAGCTGCAGTTGCCTAGTGCTGCTCATCCAGACGGGCCAAAAGACAGATCAAGAATGCCATTCCTGTGCCTAGTCAACCGGTCCCACCTCGAGGGGCTGAGAAACCTGGGTGCATTTCCTTGCCCTTTGCTGGTACGTGAGTAATGCCCGCAGTTCTCAACCCATTTCACTGTCATGACCAGTGGAAAATTACCCGCAGGCAGACTTAGCAGCCTTCTCCGCGTAAGCCTTCCATAAGGCTTTGTCCAGCAGAACAACCAGCGCAGCAACAGGGGAACGGGTCTGTGATGGGGAAGGTGAGCCAAAGGGCACAGGCCATACACGGCCCCACATGGCTTCCCGACATCCCAGTCTACACCTGCCAAGCGCATCCCCAAACTTCGCTGAAGCCAGCACCGAACTTCTCTCCCTCATCTCCTGATGCCAACAGATAACACTGCTGACCACGTGGCAGTAGATTCTCTGGCTCCTGATCTAGTCAGCTCCGTTTTTTTACCTTGGGCTGCAGTTGTGGAGTCTTTATTAGAGTGTGTCTTAGATCGAATAGCATGAGACCATTCCCTTCAGGGAATACAGAGGCGTATTTCTGTGCCCCTGTACTGGTAGAAATACCAGTGGGAGTACCACTTGCCTGGAGCACGGATGGAGCTTCCCACACTTACACTGAGGAATTCACTCAAGCACTTGTTTTCATAGTTTCAACAAACGCCACGTGAGGAAGAAGCAACCAAACAGTGACCTGCTCCTTGCAGATGTAATTGCATCCAGCTTCTCCTACGAGAAGACTCAGCTCATGTTGAAGTATTAGCTCAAATGAGTGAAGAGTGGTCATTTTGACATCCGCTTGTGCAGCTGGGATAACTGGCAAGGTGAGAAGGACTTCTGAGGCCAACCTGGGACTGCAGCTCTTGCATCCCAGGTGCCTGAGTTAAACACGGGGAAAGCCACAGTCCGGGACGGATTTAAAAACGAAACAAAGCGGAACAAACACAGCAAACAAACAGAAACCTGAAGAGCAGTGGCCAACCCCTACACAAATCAGATCTGATCTGATAATTTTTCCTGCTCTTTTACCGCTGCTTTTTGCACACGAGTTCCAGGAGCCTCCAGCGGAGACGTGCAGGAGAAGGCACATCCCCTCCCTGAAACCTTTCCTTCTACCTGGACCACAGAGAAGGGAAGCAGATTGGCGCAGTACAGATGCAGAAGACACCACCTGCACAGACAGTGTGAGCATTTCTCAGTGACGGCAGAGGCATCTCGGCATGGCCAGAGATGGTGCCAGTGACGGGCAGCCTCCGAGATGGAACCACACATGGACCACGCAGCGTGCAGCCATGCACAGGCAGTGTGCGTGCACTCCCTGGGTGTGAAGCAGCATCGGGGCAGCAGGGCTCTGCCAGCCACAGAGACCAGAGGCAGCCTGGGGAAACGCAGCTGCAAGCAGCAGTCATGGGATCTGCACAGTGCTCCAGCTTGACTGCCAAAGTGCACATCCCTCACATGTCCCTTTGCAGCAGCCAAGCTAACTTTCTTTCTCTTTCAAAATACCCCTGAGCCATAAAAGCACTTCTAGCTGCTTGCAGTCTGACTCCTTCCCAATCCATCCTTAGCAAATTGCTCTGCACAGACAGAAAACATCCCTCATTCATTTCTGTCTGATCCAACAGAGCACTCCAGGGCTGCTCCAAAGCTGTGCCACCTGCTGCGGTAGGCAGGAAAAGTCTCTCCGAGACACCTGCATCCCAACAAGAGATTACATAGCAGCGGACAACTGAAATGAAATGATAAAATCCCTCCAACAAAAAGATCAGTGAGACCCAACTGTCAGTGTGCAAAGGCACAGTGTACTGGAACTGCCTGAGAAACTTTGAGTTGAAAAGCCTGTATAGGTGCTTCATAGGCGCCTTTGTGATCTGAAACACAGCTTGGAAAAAGCCACATGCGCTTACAATTACATGTGCATCCCCCATCCTCTAACCATGCACTGGTAAATTCTTTCTTACCCCCTTCCTAGAAAGTACAAGTGGCAAAAAGACCATTCTTCTTCCTTACAATAAAAGTTAGTAGTGCAGCATTACCTGGCTCAGCGTTCCCCTCGTGGGCTGTGGAGGAAGGCAGAGAGGCGTTGGAATAATCGTGGTCTCTCCGTAAACTGTTCATTGCTCTTTGTGGTTTCAAATAAGAAGCGGCTGATTTCCTTGAGAAAGGAATCTGGAGTTACTGGTGCAGCAGAATGAGAGCTTGAAAGAAATGCAGACTGTCCTCCGCAAACAACTTATCTGACCAGGCCACCAGTAGGGTAATAATATTCTCCTTATCACAGTTCAAAGGTGTGTGAGCGTCTGCCCAGGACCTGCTATGTGGACTGCAAAACACGCTGGTGTTTCTGTACAACAGTTCCGCTTCAGATAGGAAACTCATGCTCGCTGCTGCCAAACTGTGACTCAGATGCCCTCCTTTAGAGCAGAGAGGAGCTGCATGCACCAGCAGGATGCTGCATGGCTTCCTCGCTGCTCTTTTCCAGAATGAGATGCATGGAGGAGTTATTAGGCTTCCAGGACCTGTTTTGAGATCTGGAATGGGATGTGAGCTGTTAGGAAAGCGTTTGCAGAGGGCTGTTGCAGTGCTTGTGGGAAGGGACCTCCACCCCTCGCAGCAGGCTGCCTGCAGCACGAGGTCATGGCACATTAAAGACCCCCAGGGACAGAAGTGGCCAAATACAGCGAATTCCAAGTGGCTCGAGCAGTGGTAGAAGAACTCTACAGTGCGGCTACTCCCAAGTCCTCTGGGAATTGCTCACCTGCCAAGGCATGGGTGAACCCAACTGACTCGCCCTGTAGCAGAACAGCTCCTGGGGGTGCCCACCTGCACTCAGCCTTTGCTCTCAGCAGTCCCTCAGTAGATGCCTGACAGCTCCAGGCTGAGTTACAGATTTCACGCCAAGGGGTTTCCTAAGATGGAACCTGGGGGGACGTGGCCATCTCTGCTGCCTTCCTGCTTATCCCCCCAGTTACCACTTCCCCCTGGGGCTCCTCCCCTGTGTCCTTTGCAGATTATGTGGTACCTCCAGAGAGGTGGGGCAAGTTTAAAAGGCCCAAAAGAACCAGCAGGGTGGTGGCAGCCGAGCAGATATGGGAAGGCTCTGATATGCGAGGGCAGGCGAGAAGCATGAGTGGCATCCCCAGATGGGGGCTTCTGAGCTACCTGTGTGAGCTTCTTGTATGTCAGCCACAAGTGAAGGCCAGGTGTGCTGTGCTGGTGAGGCTGCGTGATGCTGCACAACCCCAAGTCACCCCGCCTCACGCATCCTGAAATTACCCTGCGTGGGGAAGAGGATAGCACAGGCCTGGTCACAGGGGACATCACATCTGGAAGTGCTCAGAAAGAACTGTGCTGGGATCCCTGGGCTGCTGGCAGATGATATGAAATGTGGGAGAAAGGATGGGCACCTCTGGGTGTTGCAGGGCGCTGAGGGCTCTGGCTGTGTGCTGAACCACCAGAGCAAGCTGCCCAGGGCACGCTATGGGTTGAGACCCCCACGGGGATGCGTGTGGCTGCAGAGGCACAGGGGTCTGCCAGCCTTGATGCTGTTGCTCTGCCTGCCCGGGCTGGGCAAAACTCGGCTTCTCACCCACATGTCTCCTGGCGGGGAGAAGCACTCAGTCACTCCAAAGCCTGCTGAGGTCTGATAAATCTCTCTTGACTCAGCAAAACATCGCCATTGGACACAGTGGAGATGGTGCTGTGAAGGTTGACTCTGTTCTGCCCATTTTCCAGTTGGGAACGCAATAAATTTATAGATATTGTTCATAAGTGAAAGAGCTGCTGTGTCCTCAGAGTCTTTAAGAGGTAATTAGTGGGATAGATGGGCCTTAGTACCTTACTCAGCCTGCACTTTGCACCTAGATCCCTGTGAAGGTTTGGTTCTTGTGCATGAATTACTCCAAATCCCAAGCAAGTGAACTCATGATCCTATGGGAAGGTATGGCGATGGACAACAGTGTGGAAATGACAGACCCCACCACCCAGCCTCGAGCTGTCTCTGCTCTGAAGTGAGGGTGGCATAGTACAGATCATTTCGGAGCCTGCAGTGCTCTCCTGTCCCCTGCCAGCGCTGCGGCACAGAACTCCGCAGCAGATGTAGCCCAAACTTGGTCCTTTTCGCTGCAGGTTGAACTTTCTGGCCAGTTTCAGACGAGTGAACCAGCGCAGCTGGATGCTTCACAGCATGCCAGGCACCGCTTCCCCACATTCATGTCTTGTTTCCTTTGGCCCTGGGCCACCTTCACCCACGCACACAGTTTCCTTGATGGGACCTGGAGGAGCCTCACCAGAGTACATTGTGAGCCTCACCTCTGTTTTCCCCCCATCTGGCACTGCTACTGCGAGGCAGCATCCGGAGAATGCCTCTCTCTCCTACAGCTGCAGCCCGCACCCAAAGTTATCCAGGAGATCAGTGTGGGCAGCCATGCAGCTGCCACTCTAGCAGTGGTCAGGGCACAGCTTCCAGTTTTGTCCTGCAGAACGGTGACATGATTTGGGGCAGGCTGGAGCAAAAACCTTAGTCACGCCTGTCCCCAAGGTGCAGTGGACACTGCCTGCAGCTCCCCATACTCTCTGGCAATGTAGACCAGCCCCTAGCCTCTCCCACTCCATCTGAGGGCTGGAACAGGGAAACTTGCTGCTGGTTGCTCAGGAGAGTCCCAGGGGACAGGTGGGGACCGGCAGAAGCCTGGAGTGTGTGAGTGCTGCAGCAACAGAATTGCAGACCAAGCTGCACGCAGTTGTGCTCCCCACTCCTGCAGAAGTGGAGAGGGCCCAGAGCAGGGCAGCAGGGGTGTTAAGCCTTCTGCACAGCTGTGAGCAACTAGCCAGGCAGGGTGCAAAGCCTGTGAAAAGGCCGTGACAGGGAGACAATGGCAGTCTGCCTCTCCAGCACTCGCAGCCAGGCCCTGTAGGTGGGCAGTAAGGGGATGAAACTCAGCAGAGACAGCTGCTGCTTTCACAGCATGCAGATGCCACTGTTCTGTCCTTGTGATAGTCACTGATAGTCACTGATAGGTTTCAGACAGTAACAAGGCTAAGGCCAGGAAGAACTTCTAATGACAACAGCTGCCTCCAGACAAAACAATGATTGTAGTCCCGAGGCTCTGTCTCTGCCCAATTACCCTTCTGTTGCATCCTCCTGCAGGTGTTTGCTCTTGCTCACTGCCCTCTGTCTTGGTGCTGGGGACCCCAAGTCAGAAGGATCTCCATGATTGACCAACCATGATTGTTCTGTGCTTCTCAATATTATTTTCAGTGGCAGCATTAAATCTGTCACCAACGGCTGTGGGTCTGGATGTGGGGGATGAACCATGTAACCAGCCAGCCAGGTACAGCGGCCAGGACACCAGCACAAGTCCCAGTCTCACAGTGTGGTCACTGACTTCAGGGAGCTCACTTGACTTTATGATGCAATTGGACCCTTCCCCCAGTAACTACAAATGAGTCATGTGAGTGCAGCAGCAAAACAGAGCAGCTTGATGCCTTGTGGGTGAGCACTGGTTTCACTTAACAGCGGAGCACTTCTCAAAGCAACACGAAGCTTTGTTGAAGCTGATCAGAAGTCATCATCAGCCATTCTCTAGAGACGTGACATCTGGAGCAGAACCAAATGGATTTTGGGAGGAAAACCTCATATTAGCCAGATTTCTGCCACTGTGAGCAAAGGGACCCCTTGCATACTCAAGCTGTACAACTTGGTTGCACATATTTAGTGAAAGGTGATTCATGTCCCAGCTGCTGTGGCAGTGAGAACAAAAGAGCAGAGGGATCCCACAGAGAGCTGATGCATGATGACCACTGGCCAGCTTGGACCGAACCCCACCGTAGCACCAAGGGCTGCCCTAGCACAAGGAACAACCTAGACACGATGCTGAGCATCGGGGTGGAGTGTTCCGTTCCCCAGCAGCAGGCAGGGGGATCAGTTCTGTTTTGAGGAGACCCCCCCAGAGACTCAGGCTCTTTGGAATTCAGGATCTCCACTCTGCTCTTCTGGTGCTCCCGTGGGTCAACCGGGCTGATTTCTTTATGGAGCAATCTCACATGAAAACCTAAATGATACAAGAAGTGCAGATGTTGCTGTTTTCAGTTAGTGTCAGCTCTGGACGTAAAGGTGCTTTCTAGGGAGCTGGAGAGAAGGCCATCACCTCCCATGCCAGAGAAACCTTACCTTCCCGTTGCTAAATCGCCTCCTTCAGAAAAGCTGTGTTTGTACAGCACCTCCTTCACCAGGATCTCAAAGCTATGTGTGTTTCTTGCTGCACCCACATTTCTCCCGGGAACATGGGAGAAATGTACAGTGTACGATGTACAGAGCCTCGTATGTGATACAGATTGGAAATGAATGTTTTGACTACACTCTTATAGTAGCTCTTCATGGAAACTGTCTTGTGCTCTTTTTCCCTCAGCCTGGCATAAAATAATGCTGTTGAAATAAGATCATGTATGCAATTTTATTATTCACCATCGCCAACTGAAATGTGTGATGCACACGGAGCGTACAGCATCAATTAATCACCTGTTTGCTGGCTCAGGAAAGCCACCAGGAGGCTCAGGTATCTTGACACTCCCCATCATTCAAAACCTGGATATCTTGCCTGGTTTTCCTAGGATAATGAAGGAAAACAGAGTAAAGAACTCAAAAAAAAAAAAAAAAAAAAAAAAAAAAGTTTTCCTTGACTCACTCTTGGTCTCATCTGACCCATGGAAAGGAGCTGACCTTCCTAAAACCGTTTGCTCATTGTCCTGTTGAAAAGAGGTGAGATGACTGCAAGGCACGCTGGCCAGCAGAGGTCTCTTCCCTGTGTGTGGTGCAGGTCCCACCCAATGGCACACAGCAGCCCCAGTGCCCAGCACCCTGCGAAGGTGGCAGCAGCTTCCCTTGCAAGCTGGTTGCACCTCTCCTCTGGGAAGGCACTACAGCTCATGTTCTTTGCAATGCGAACACCTGCTGGCCTGCATTCAGCCTGATCTTCGCCTCAGGTCCTTCCTAGCAGAAAACCCCTGCTCAGCCCATCACTTCCCAGCCTGCACAAAATCGCAGGGTGGTCCTGCCCCAAAGCAACCCTCGTGCTTTTCCTTTCTGAACATCATGGTGTCCCTGTTGCCCTACTCCTCAAACTTGCAGTGGTCCCGTTGTCGTGAAGCTCTGCCAAAGGAACCATGATGCGCATAACTGGGCATCTGCATTCACAGAGCTCCCTTGGGAGGTTTTACTGCTGCTATTTGCCTGTCCAGACTGGTCACCTAGTGCACTTTTCTAAACATCTGCATCCTAATCTCCCTTCTCCAGCATGAGAAAAACGTGGGCATGTTAGAGTGGGTCCAGAGAAGGGCTACAGTGATGATCAGAGGGCTACACTGAGAGAACTGGGCTTGTTCAGCCTGCAGAAGGCTATGGGAGACTTTACAGTGGTCTTCCAGTATACAGAGCAGGCCTACAGGAAAGATGGAGAGACACTCTTCACCAGGGAGTATAGTGACCGAGACAAGGGCTAATGGTTTCAAAATAAAAGAGGGGAGATTTAGGTTTGATGTCAGGAAATAATTCTTTACTCAGAGGGTGGTGAGGCACTGGCACAGCTGCCCAGAGAAGCTGTGGATCCCCCATCCCTGGAGGTATTTAAGGCCAGGAGCTTTGAGCAACCTTGTCTAGGTGCAGGCGTCCCTGACCAACACAGGTGGTTGGAACTGGATGATCTTTAAGTCCCTACCAATCTGAATCACTCTATGGTTCCATGATTATTCAGCCACAGGCAGTACCAACTGGGGACCTTCTCTTGTCCTCTGCGGAGCACCTGGTTCTTTGCCAGCTTGTTCTTGTGTTGGAAGGTCTTTTGGCTGTGACTCCAGACCCCACATTTTGGACCTGCCACCCTAGGGTTCATTGTTGAGCAGGCTGCTCTAATGGATAAATACTGCTCTTTTTTAACGGATCAGTGCCCTGCAAACACAGCGAATGAATACTAAGTTTGCAGCCGCACAGTCCCTAAACGTGGTGCCAAGGAAGGGGCCGGCACCTGCAAGGGCTAGGGGCATTCCCATGCCTGTTCTTGGACACTGCCATCATGGGGAGGATAAGCTGCAGAGCCAGGCTCAGAGGATGCCAAAAGCCCTCTTCCACCTCGCAGTCAGGATCTTGTGTACTTCCCATGGGCTGTGGTTTTCCCACGGTGTTTGACAAGCACCTGCATTTAGACAGCTAAAATTAGACCCCTGGAGGCCTCTGCCCAGGTGTGAGCTTACATTTTCTGCACACAGAGCAAGCACTCATTGGCATAGGTGTTCCCGTCGCTCCCACAGACCGGTAAGTGCAGCAGGGGGCAGGCCTGCAGCTCAGCCATCTCTCCACACGTCGGCTGGAAAGGAGAAACCGCAGTGAACGCTTCAGTGCCAGCAGCTCCCACCTTCCTCCCATGGTGTCCGGGTAGCAGCAAGCGTGGCCAGAGCTGACTGCACAGTGGCTCTGGGGATGCCACTGCCCCTTAGGGCAGGCTCACGGGGAGCAGGGAGAGGCAGCATGCCGCGCGGCACGACTCACTGCCCGGGGTTGGTGCTGGGCTGAGAGCGCTGAGACCCACGGAGCTGGGGCAGTCTCTGGGGACAGCCTTTCTCCCAGTTGTGCCGGGCACTGAGGCAGCCCAATAGGAACTGAAGCCATGAACGAAAGCAAAGGGAAATCTCTTACCCTTCTCACGCCATTTCCCTCTTCCAGCTCTGCCCCTGAAACAGAGCAGAGATTCAAGAGTTTGGCAGGGGGGAATTAAGGGACAACTGTGGCCAGCCTTTCCAGAGAGAGCTGGTGGCAGGAGCGTGAGGTCGTGACAGAGGAACAGAGATGGGAATGCCTGCAGCTGTCACTGAGCCCCTTCCACAGCCCTCTCTCCTGGACTCTGGACCAGGAGTTCCACTGAGCATCAAATGCATCACCAGCACATCCCAAAAAGTGTGGGATGTGTGTACTCCGGTCCTCTGCACCCCACCATGCTGCTGCTGTGCTGCCTTCCCCCCTCACCTCCTCTCCATAACAGAGATCCTGTGTCTTTCTGTCCTCCTTCCCACTCTCAGTCTCTCCACACCTCCCAGCCCACCACCGAGGCACAGGTACCACTGCGGAGCAGACTTACCACCAGCAGCAACGAGAGCCACCAGCATCAGCGCCAGCACCAGCAGCTCCCTTGTGGGCATGGCTGGCCTGGGAGCATGTGCTCATGCACCTCGCTCTGCTCACAGTGGCCTTTATAGCAGAGGGCACCAGCTAATCTTGGCGCTGGGAAAAGTAGCATTTTGAGCAGCTTGATCTGCGCTGGGGGCAGACTGTGCACCCGGCGGGACGTCTTGGGTGCACTCGCACAGCTGATAAATGACAGCCTGCCAGCTCCAGATGCAGGCACTAGAGGCTGCTATAAAGTCCCTTTGATCCATAGTGCAGGCTGAGCAATGCTGCTCTCCTCTCCAAACCAGCCTGCCTCCCTCTGGGCATATTTCCCCCAAGCCGACCCTCCAGCTTTGCAGCTGCCATTCCTCCTTTTCTGGTGACAGTGGCAGAACTCGAGGGAATAGCACGGAGCTGCATTAGTGGAGGGTCAGGTGGGGGTGAGGGAAAGGCTGTGCCTCAGAAGGCAGTGCTGCTGGAGCTCAAAAGGAGTGTGTATAATGCTCTCAGACAAAGGGTTTGGATTTTGGGTGGTCCTGTGTGGAGCTCGGAGCTGGACTCCATGATCCCTGCAGGTCCCTTACAAACATGGGATATTCTATGGTTCTGTGATTCCTACAACATAGGGATCTCCATTTAGATTGGGATACTTCATGTGCAAAATGCAAAAAACTGCAGCTGATCTGGGAGGCTGTGCCACGGAGGGACTTCTCAGCAAGGACCCCCATTCCAGAAGACCTTGCTGCTTCACCTACGGGAATGATGCCCGGCATCAGTTTTTCCATGTCAGCATCCTCACTGCCTCTGAGAAGACAACTTACTGCATTCATCAACACTTTCCTCAGTGGAATCGAGATCAAAGGCTGAAGGGTGAAGGATGGAAAAGAGAATCACTGGACAGAAAGTCAGGATCATGGCTGAAAAGCAGTTTTGACTGGAACTCCTTTGGGACCGACATGGCCAGATAGAGGCTGGGCCAGAAGTGAGAGGGGGTCTCCTTCCCCCTGGCAGCGGGTAGGTGGTGCTGTTTGCACAAGGGCCCGTGTCCTACAGAAACCACCAGCAGGGTGGAGGAGCTCCAGACACGCACAGCATCCACATGGGAACTGTCTGAAGAGACAGACACAACCATGGTCTTACCTGAGTCTTAGCATGGTTCTTGCTGGCCCTGGACAGCAGAGATGAGCAGGAGGGACTCAGAGAGCATCCCTCGTGGTCAGAGAGGCATGGCTCAGCATGGACTGGCAGGAGCTTTGGGATTCCCCTAACAGAACATACCTCTGCTCTGCTTAGATGGCGGTGCACATGGATTACATTCCCTGCTTACACGGTTCAATAACCTTTGGTGCTTATTATTATTCTGCTTTGAAAATCCTACAAGTAAAGTAAATATTTAACTGCATTAGCAGTTGCTCCCACGGCACAGGGTTGCTAGTGGGGTGGTTTCGTCTGGTAAAGGGGAGATCTGCCCACAGCCTACGACTAAGAGAAGGACTCTTAACTAAGTTGGTAGAGCCAATGTCTTCTTGATTGCTGCAGATGACACAATGAAACCCACAGGCACAAACTCCTGATCAGAGAAGTTCACGCTGGGTGTCAAGAACCAGCCTTTGCCAGGAGCAACCTGACCAGCAGGAAGATGGGGGATATCCTGTCCTCGTTGGGTCATGTACAAAGCAACGGGCACTGTGCCAAGCAGTGGGGACAGCCCTGATGTGTGCGAGGCAGCACGGTGAGGCCCCAGGGTGTTCTTCCACCAGCACAGATGGGTCTCATGGAGCCAGAAGCTCTCACATTCTGGCACACGATGGTTTATCTCCTCAGGCCCCAGTTGGGCAACCTGTTCCCAGGCCGACACTCAACTAGAGGATGACTCAGTACTGTGTCCTACGAGCTGCTTCTGCTCAGCAAAGCCCTGCACAAAGGCTGTCGGGGGCCTTCATGGTCTCCTCCAAGGTATTTACTGACAAAAAAAATCCCTAGACTTTGACCCCAAGGCCTCTGTCAGCCTCCCTGCCTGTGTGCTGCATTGCCTGTCCCAAGCATGGCCTGGCTCCTGGGGCTGCACCGTGAGCAGTCCAGGAACAATGGGCTGGGCTGTGCAGCTGGGGTGTGCTGCTTTCTGTGCCCCACTCTCCTCGTGGAATAGGTGTCCACATCCCTCCTGTGCCAATGGCAGCAGGTCCTGCAGGGCTGTTGGCCAATGCAAGGCTTGATCTTTCTCCACCGGGTTTCCCAGCGGTGTTCAGATGCTGTGATCTTCACAGAGTGAGCTAAAATGACACCTAGAGGTGTGACGAAGGGGAAACAACCATCACGGGCTCTCAAAGGAAACCACCTCTCAGAGGCCTCTCATGCCTCTTTCAGTTTTGCTTTCAAGTGCAGGCTTGAAGCCTCTGACAAAAGTCCCACCAACCGTCCCCTCGAGTGAAAGAGGGGAAGTCCTTCCTCTAGGTGGCCAGGACATTCCCATTGGTTGCACGCCCCAGCGTTGGCCACACAGCTCCAGCTACAGAGACAGTCATGCGTTTAAGCCTGGCCCTTCCTCCTCTGTGCTGCAGGCGTTTTGGTGAGATCCCCTTCTGCTGTCCTCAGCTTTGTCACAATGCGTCAGTCATGGTGCTGTGACTGCATATCACACCTGCACTTCCTGAGGGATCACAGTGCAGCTTGTGGATTTGCCATCTTGCAGGGAATGAGTGACGGAGCCGGATTGCATCATGTCACTCTTGCTCCACATGTGTGCGGTGGCCTTATCGGCAGTGTGGCCTTGGTGCTGTCACCAGTGTCGTCACCACTCTGCCCAGCACCTGCTAGTTCCTTTCTGTTATCTGTTGCTTTCACACCTGTTCTCACATTCTGCTCTGCCGCACTCACACAGTATTTTAAATCCTGTGCTGCTACTCCCTCTGGTGCTCTTGCATACTTACCCCCAGCAAAGGCTGGGGGCCCACCAGCACCAAAGTGTCAGGGCCTGGGGGCTGAGGACTGCCCTGTTCCTGCAACCCATGCAGGAGTACACAGCACATCCCCCCATTGCACCAGGAAGAAAGTTAGAAAGAAGAAAGAGAGCACCTCAGTCACCTTCATCTTTAGGATTCCCACCAAGCCTGGCCATGCCCTGGACCTCAGAGGCACAGGAGCGGGGAAGAGGCAGGCTGGGGACAGCACCCATTGCTGAACCTTTTCCTCTGCTTTGACTGCTCACCAGAATCACCGCAGCTGGTCAGAAGAGGCTGTGGCTCACACCCGAGCTGAGGGTGCTGCTCTTGGTCCTGCTTCCCTGGGATACCTCTGCGGCAAGGAACGGCTGACCAAGGCGGCTGGATTTGCTCAGGGGATTTGCAGCTTTCCTGCAGTTCCTCAGCAGCTTAGAGGCGGTGCTGACCTTCCTTTTTCCCGTGATCCCACGTGAGGGATGTGTGTCCAAATCCTTGGCTATGTACCCACAAACACCCAGAGGCAGCCACGTCACATGGCATCAGACAGAAGCGCATTGCCACGCACAGTGAAAGCTGTTCTGTTTCTTCCAGTCATTTCTGCAGCTTTTGGTTTCTATTCCTCTAAAGAGGTGTAGAGTGAACTTTGCTGTTTGCAGTCTGTTATGCTAAGATGTTCTCAGTCGATTCCTGTCTTTTTTTTAACTACTGTCTTCACACTACAGATATCTACGCCCATACTGATGGATCAGAGCAGCACTGGACGTGCTGCAAACAGCTTATTTTTGAGGATCCAGATGCTAATGCAACATTTCTCCTTTGTGAAACTGCCAGGCAAAATGTAGTCAACAGTGTCACCAAATCACACCTTCGTGCATAACCCACATCCCATATTCTGCTCCAGAACGGTCAGGTCCTGGCACCTCTGGGCAGTGCTCCACTTGCTGCTCTCTGTCACACGAGCCAATGCAGTGAATAAACAATAAATGCCGCAGTGAAAACGACAAGTATCCTTGTAACGAATTTACGTTCAGACTGCTGTAACATGCAATTGGAGCTGTGTGCTGCAGGAGGTACTACAGCAGCAGCCATCCAAAACAGAAGGTAAGCCTGATGAGGAGCTGTGCAAGTGCAGCAGTGACCCAACCTGGGCTGGATTTGCAGCCAGGCTTTCATGAGCCCTGTTTAACGTATTTTGGTTGCACCAGATTCAGCCGTGGTGCTTAACTGTACAAACCACCCAGATAAAGGAACCACTGAGGTTAATAATGCAAGAGAGTGCAATTAATGAATGACAGGTGATAAGTCAGGCCCTGATTTGGCTCTTTTGGGCTTCCAGCAAAGGGCAGCTGGATGTTGCTTTCCACACCTCTGCACCTTGTCCCTTTGCTGTCTGCCTGCCTCACCGGACAGACGAGCTCAGCTCTTCCCAGCCTCCTCCCAGCCCTGCAGCAGAGCACCTCTGTGGCCCACACAGCCACAGTGGAGGCTGTGAGGAGTGGGGTTACAGCAGCAGGGCTCCACGCTGGTGGCCCCAAAGTGCACCCAGACATGCTCTGCCCTGCCCTGGGGAAACATGCAGGCCGACCGCTGCTGCCGCAGCAGTGGGAGCACACAGGAAGGTGCCAGTATTTTAAATCCACCCATCAACCTGACCTACTCAATCCCATCATTAAACTGCCTGGAGTCTCCCTCTTGTAATCACCCTCCTCCTCACAATTTGCTGCCTATCTGCAAAGATCTTCCTGTGAACTGTCACTCAGTGGCATCCTAGTGGCTTGCTTCAGCACTCACTTTGGGTATTTACAATGCCTTCCAACTGCCCGCTTTGATTGAAATCAAACTTACAGTTCATTAGGCACGGGGGACTTGCAGATGTGCTAATGTGCAGCAGTGTAGCTACACAACAGTTATTTGTAGAGAGAAAAAAGGCTAAAAAGTACCTTCATCAGAAAAGGGCATCACCACTACAGTGAAGCCAGGGAGCTAGAAGCTGATTTGGTGATGTGCAAAGTGAAAGCTCCGAGGAATTTTATTAGGGTGTGCTGGGGTAGAGACAGCTGGAGCGGGACCAAGTGTGGCGCATAGGAGAGTGTAAGGGTGTGTATGCATGCACACATTTTTCCTGTAAAGCACGCGTTTCTATTTCCCTATGCTCCGGTTCATTAGAACATCTTATCTCTGCGCTAAAAAAAAGGTGTGCCATTACGTACTTACCTATATATACTCATATTTACTCATACGCTCATGAGGGCACGCCTGCATCTATGCATAATAGAAATGATCTCTGGCTGTTACAGAGTATTCTTTCATCTTTAACCCTTGCCCTGCTTCCAAAGCCATGTTCAGTACGAGGAAGACAGTCGTCTTGTGGAAAAACAGCAGTGGTGTCATAGCACTCTCACAAAACGCAGCAGGCATTCAGCGGTAGGCTGCTGCTGCAGAAATATGTGGAAATTCGTGTTAGACACTTCCTAACCGCGTGACGTTTGTACCCAGCAGCACGCTGTGACTTCTTTTCCTTTGCTTGCTAAACTTAAGGCATGGCGTATTTAAAGCGTTGTGGGAAATCAAATCAGTTCTGCCTTGAATCTCAATTGAGGCCTGTCATCGCACCACAAGAACGTTCCCTACAAGCACCTATGTCCAACAGGAAAGAAATGGAAGACAAATTTTACTACCAGGCATCTGGTATTCGCTGATAGCAGTGGAGCATGGAAACTCCGGACTGACCCGCAAGTCCTGAAGAACGATTTCTCTGCTCAGTTACGTTGCCGGGGCTGCCTTTTGCTGATCAATCCCTAAGAGACGTCCAGAAGGCCTGTAGGCTTCATAAGCCCGGCTCGCTCATTTGAGAAGGAGATTTATGAGCTGACGCTTGGTTGAATGATGGCTGAGAATATCAGTAGTGACAGCATTAGTGTCATAGGCAGCTGCATCATCATCTTGGTGTTGACAGCACCGGGTTCAACCAAACCATACGGTAACTATCGGACTGGCTTCCAGAAGGTATCAGAAAGAACGGGAAATGTGTAAGAAAAGAGAAAATACAGGATACAGAAATCTCTGGTCATACACCTCAGCGGTTTCTCCTTGAGCTTCCCGTGGCACAAGTGCAGAGGCACTTTCAAGCAGTGACTGGGAGCCACTCGGGAAGAGCAAGGAGACTCCGAGACTTGAGCTCCTTGTCGAGGCAGGGAAACAGAGCTCCTCTGTCCCAAGCAAGGTAAATTGTAGTGGTTCAAGATTGCTCCTGGGGACGGCCCACCATTTCAGGTTTTAAAGATGGGCACAGTCTGCACAATGACTCACTGATGGCAGCAGGCATTCTCGTCCTATTTCTCCTGCGTCAGCACAGCATCACTGAGATCACATCCTGCTGCTTTTCATAGAATCGCTGAATCACAGCGGTTGGGAAAGACCACTGCGATCACCCAGCCCAGCTCCAACCCGCCTCTCCGTGCCCACTGATCGTGTCCCTCAGTGCCACGTCTCCGCGTGTCTCGAGCGCCGCAGGGACGGTGACCGCAGCACCTCCCCGGGCAGCCCGTGCCAACGCATCGCCGCTCTTCGGAAGTTTTTCCTGACCTCCAACCCGACCGTCCCCCGGCGCAAAACCCAATGCAGAACTGCCCAAGACCAAACTCAGCGCAGGAGAACCTCCATCTCCAGGCTGCACACGCGCATTT
>JANHGO010006593.1:0-21174 GCA_024606505.1 Aquila spilogaster
TTTTCGACCTGACCAGTCTTCCATTGTTATGAGCAGTTTGTAGTTGCCTTGATTTGTTAACCAATAAATATTTTCTAGTCCGAGCCAATATTCTCCATCTATATTACCGAATCCTTGCTGTAAAGGAAGCAAGAGAAGCATGTTAATATTGTGCATCTGTTTTAGTGGTAAATCTGAGTGTATTCTTAAGTAGAAAACCACAGTAATTTATTTTATAGAGACTTCCTCTTCTTGTGTGGAACACACAAGTTCCTTTTCAAGTAAGCTGTTGGCCAGACTCTAAAATCACCCTTTAAGTTAACTTTACCAATAATTTTTAGAGGGTAGAAAACATTAAACTGCTCACTTGTCCTAACCTTGTATGTCTCCCAGTTCCTGAAAAAGTTGACAGATCCATCCAGCCGTCTCTGAATGACTGTCCAGCCACCAGGGTCGTGCCGTTGATCACACCAGACCTGCATAAGCTGGTTTGTGTTTTCTGGTTTTACAAGGTAGATGGAGCTTGTATCATGGCCATCTTCTAGTGCTTGTAGACAGTCTCTCCAGGGCCCTGTGTCAACAGAAGGACTCTGCATCAAAAGGCAATCGAGCATCTCTTTAATGCAAGACAGTATTTGAATTGGTAGCTTTTTACAGTAGATTTGCTTTTGCTGAATAGTGCGTTTGTTTTTCCTCTTATTGAAGGTACGGTGTCCACTAAGTGTTTTCAGACAGATTCATTTGTTGTAACTTTTATTTCCAGAACATTTCACAATGTATTAGTGATAAAGGTAGATTTAGTTAGTTAGTTAAAAGCAGCTGCACTTAAAACATTGATTATATCTTCAAAGAAACTAAATATAAATGACTCCATGGATAATTATTAATATTAATTAATTAATATTAATAATTTCCTTTAGAAATCAAAATGGTAAGTTTGACTTTGTTTCTGTCTTTGAGAAATTCAGCTTTTTAGATCCCCAAAAATGTCACTGGCATGGACATTAACAATGGCACCAGCAACATAAATTAAGAATGTAGGTGTTACTGTTGCCACCTTGATAAATGACAACACAAAATAGAAATGTAAGATTTGTAAGATGGAGTGTCTGCTTACATAGTGAGAGAAATTTTAGATAAATGAGAAGATAAAATACTTCATATTCACAGGAATTACAGATAACGCTCTCCTGTTTTCAGGAGAATGCATTTTTTTCCTTGAGTTTAGTAGACCCCATAAAGAGCTTACTCTTTTTGAAATTATCTTACATTAATGATTTTTAAAGAAATTTTATCCAATAGGAAGATAGTTAGATTCCATTTTTATGAGTCTGAGAAATTTAGATATAAAAGATTTAGGAGTCTGTGTTGATATCTGCAGATAGTCTCCCCCAGCTGCTTCGCTGCCGAAGCAGAAGAGTGAAGTCAACAAGAATCCTCAGTATTAGAGACCCTTGATTGATTTTTTTTTTTTTTTTTTTTTTTTTTTTTCCCCCCACACACAAACACTGAAGGAAGAAGGCTTGTCAGATCTTCTCGTGCGGAGTCTTAATGAAGCGTATGTTGCTACCAAGAGTAATTTCTCTTGTAAATTATTTCAGTTCATCTACCCTTTTTCATAATTCACTGTCCAACACTGGTAGTGGTAGTGCTACCCTTGTACTCAGTAAATGAGTTAGTAATAAATTAGTTTTATAGAAACAACCTTGGTGTTGTGGGAGGTTGGGGGTTTTTTGGTCTTTTTAACTAGTTAATCAAAAAATCAGTGTACCAAGAGGCAATCCAAGTTGTTGGTCTGTGGCCATGCTGTGTTGGCCTTGTTTCCTTAGTCATATTCACAGACCAGGAGTGCTGCTTCTAAGCCCCTTCTACATTTCTGTTGTGCCTAACTGTTCAGATTTCTGGCAGTTTAGATGTAGATGCAGTATTCAGTGACACAGTTGCATGGCTTATTATGAGAGGTGGAAGAAGATAAATGTAATGAATGCTGGTAATTTAAATTGCTCTTGTTTATTTTATCACAATTTGTACGTAGTGGCACTTACTAAAAACAAAAAAAGAACTTGTCTGTTCAAGTCATTATTGAAGAAACTCCTAAAATAGTCAACCACAGATCTTTGATCTTGTCTTCATAAAAATAAATATATAGCAGTATATGATGTAGTGTTTACAGCTTTCTAATCTTGAAGTTTCTTTCTAGGCCCCGTGGCGACAGTGCCCTATGGTACATGATTCTTTTCTCTGAAAGTGCTTTAAGATGAACATAAACTATTATAAATACTTCAAAGCAGAATTTGCTGCTACTTTTCCATGACAGGTGTTTTTTCGTCAGATACTACACTTTCCAAAATTTTGTCTAAGGTGTTTAGTCTAAGATTTGTCATCTGCTGTCAGAAATGAAAGGGAACATACTAAAGACAACTGGCCCCAGCACAGATCTCTGTAAGACACCATGGTTAACTCTGCCTCATGAAAAAAATACTTAATTAATTAGGGGATTTTTATCATTTATTTATGTGAGGCTCTTTGTACTTTGTAGCAGCTTTATTTAAACACCTTTAGTAAGAAACCTGTTCAGTGCTTTCTGGAAATACATAGGGACTGTATATCAACGAGAACTCCATCTGCATAGGCACCAAGCCCTTCAAATATCTCTAAAAGTGATACCAAATTGGTATAACAAAACCCAAGTTGATTCTTATTCAGGGTGATTGGATGATGGTACGTAATTCAGATTTGTTTACTGCTTGTTATACTGTTCTTAGCATATTTTCTATCAATTAGTGGATTTTTTTTCTTTTTTTTTCAGTGTCACATTTGCCACCTCTCATTCCTCACATACTAAGGCAATTTTTGGTGAGAGACTACACAGTAGTTAATTGTTTTGTATTCAGTTTCCTTTAGAACTCTTGGGGAATGTGCTTTACTCTTTGCAGTTTGTTAGTATTCACTTCTTTCATTGGCTTTATAACCTCTTCTACCAACATTTCAGTTTGAGATAAATCCTGCAGAGTATCCTCTTTGCCATTAACCTAGTCAACACAGGAACCTCAAAGTGTCCCCTCAATGACTACTCATATAAAAATTAATTTAGATTTTCTACTGTTGCCTTAATTTCTCTGACTATATCTTTTTATCTTTCCCTATAAACTTCTAGTCACGCTTCCTGTTCCTGATGTGTTAGAAATCAGATTTATTATGCCTTTTTTTCCTTTTGCAAGTCGTTCTTAAGATTTTAATGTGTCTTTATATTTAACCTGACTCTCTATGTTCTTTTCTTATTTCCTGATTTGTACATGGCTTTAGTGCTTTGAATGATGTTGTCTTTTCCTACAATACTGCTCTTTTACCAAGCCGCTTAACCATGACAAGATTTGCTAGTCTTCTCAAAGTCTTTTATTTTTAGATGGATGGATAGGTCTGAATTTCCAGTAGGGTATCTTTAAATAGTCTCTATGGTACTTGAAAACATTCTACCTTTTCAGTTAACACTTCTAGTTTATGCATTGGTGTTACAATATTCTGCTATTTTGTGTCATTTGTGTCTCCAAGTTTCTGATTGGCTATTATATCAAATCTTGCTAACCCCCCCAACTATCTAGTTCTTGGAAATTTTTTTTGTTTGTTTTTTGTTTGTTTGCTTTTGTCTCTTTGGGTTTTGGTTTTTTTGTTTGTTTTGTTTAAGTGGTAATATTTGTTTAGAAGCATATATATGTTTGGCTTAGCCTCACATATATATTTTGGTCTAATATTTCTGTGCCCTGTTTAAATAATCTGTCTTTCAGATTACACTTCAGCATTTCTTACTTGAATTTTGTCCACTACTCCTATCCAAAGATTTTACTTGATGGTACAAAATCTGCGTTACTTCACTTAAAGGGTATATCAGTTTAAACCATCTGCTTCATTAAGCCATAATTATCAGTATGAATATATATTGTCTGTGTTCTTATTATGTATGTTCATTTTTGTATACTACTAATGCCTTTTTTTAAAAACTCTGTGACCATATAAAATTAGCAATACACTGTATGTTAATACTGCATTGACCTTAGCATTACTGTTTGCTGTTTATTACTATTTAACTTTATTTTTTATAATGCAGCATGGATTTAAAATGTTTACCTAAAGGTTTTATCTGGTAGAGTATAATAAACGGGTTGGTGTGCATGTTTTCCCAGGAATAATGTCTTCTATGACAATTGCACAAGAAAACATATATTTCGTAATTGATATAACTGGCTACTAAATGTTTTGTTCCCAGAAAAAGATTGTTGGGTAAGGATGATGAATCAAATTCATTCAGTTTTCACGTTCAACTTCCATTTGTCTTGTATCTAGTCATCTTCCAATGTTGCACTAGCACATGTATACAAAGGAAGAGTTTTTTTGATAAGCTACTCATGTAAGTCTGTTTTATACAGCAGATGTAGCAGTGCTTCACATAATAGCGTTTGTCCTGTTGTGTGTAGAATTCTGCACTCTAGTAAATTGTTTTTTCAGATCTAGTTTAATTATTGACACTGTGGGCTTTATAAACTAACACTCATTGTAGATAAACCACATCTGCTTTTTTGCGTGGGCATATTAAAACTTGTAGTTGTTAAGCATTAATGCGTAAAGTAGTTGGGGTTTGGTGAGTCATAGCCCTACATCCCACCCCAAACCTCTGGGTAATAACTCCAAGAAAGGAGTTGTTGTTAGTGTCACAGCTAAACTATTTCATCCTGAAGTCTTTTATTAGGCTTTTAGCTCTTTCATGCAAGTCTAAGGAGCAATGTTCCTAAATAGGACTATAGAAATTTTACTTGGAATTCATATTTTCCTTAGTAGAATGGAGTAAAATACAATTGTAGTTATTTTGAACAATCTCTGTTGTTGACTTTAGGTGACTTACTGGCTATTTACGATTTTGTTGTTGTTGTTAATTTTTCTGTAGAACTTCAGTGTTGTGTACATGTTCAGTTTTGCAGACAGAATTAAACTTACCTAACTTATTCTTTGGGGCATGAGTGGGAAACAAGAATGCAGAAATAAGAATTCGCAGCAAACTATTTATAGATAAAATTGCAAATTCTTCTACTCGGAATCAAAACCAAGTATTTTTTACGTTTTCCTTTATTTTTGCAAAGAACCAGCAACAGGAACGTTGGGGTGTTTTGTGTGCCTCATAAAATAAGACTTTCTGGGAAATGCATGGATCAAAGCATGACACTAGTCCTTGCAGAGAAATTAACTTGTCTGTTACAGAGCGTGTATCTCTAAAATTACTTTATATCCAGTGATGATGCCCACATTTTACAATGCATTCTTTCAGTTTCTTTTCTCTAGAACATTTTACCATGAGACTGAGGTTCTTTAATTTATCTACATCATGTTTTTATGATTTACTGCCAATGTTGTTATGCAGTCATCAGCTTTTGTCATCTTGGAGGCAATAGACTATGATGTCTCTGTTGAAATATCCAATGCTTCAAATATTCCTAATAAATTTTTAACAAGACGTTAGCTATTCTTCTATGCCTTACCTCTCAAATCTGACACACTATTTTTTGTTATTTGGCTAGTTGTTTTGGCTTACTTTTGTGAATAAGGAGAAAATATTCAGTTGTACATTTAAATCACACTACACAGTAAATTACAATACCAGGTAGGGAAAGATACTTCAGACATGACAGCGAAATACTTCTAAATGACTGTCTTGTTTTAGATCATAGTCATAATAATGTTTTGTTCTGAAGTACCTTCCTCTGAGTGTAGGCATACGAGTCTAGTGTCCTAGGATTGCATAAAGTTATTACAGAAAAGCTCTGAAGATTTTAAATTATAAGTAACTTATGAAGTAGGTTGTTTCAAAAGTATTCATGTAGAAAAAAGATGAGCACTTTATTATATGTAAGTGGTGTGTGTAGAACTCTCTTAAGTTGGTTAAATTCATTTCTGTGGCAGTTCTTATGCTCTCCAATTCAGATTGCTGTTTTGTGACTGAGGTAAATGTGACTGTGCCAGTCATATTATTGGTTGGCCAGCAATAACAGATATTGCCCCCTTCTTAAAAAAAAAAATCAGGGAGCAATTGTGTAAAATTTCTCTATAGAGTATGTGCTGCTGTTAGGAGTAAAGGACAGTTCTTTTACTAGATACATCTGTCTGGTAATTAGTGTTTTTATAATAATAAAATGTAAATCTTCCTTCTGAAGTATAAGTATGCTTTACAAACAATGGTCATCTTATCTTTCCTTGAAAAAGTGAGAGCATCCTGACTTTCAGATAGGTAGTTTTGATAAAATCACCTCTAGGGAGTCAAGCAGGCCTTTGAGAAATAGTACCTTTGTAACCTGAACAGTACCTGTTCACTGGCACAAACGTATTTAGCTACAAAAATACTTTTGTAGTATTGGATGTATAGGATGAAGACAGAGCTGTATAATGAAGAGACCACACATTTACGTTTACTGTAAAGACCAGAACAGGTTTTGATAACCGATTGTGTGAAGTGTATTGTATCGCTTTGGACTTGCACCCGCCTTTGCCAAGTTGAAGAATGTGAAATAAGTTTTTAAAATTGTGTCTGTGATTTTGCTAACCCAAACCACATGATTACTCTCCCAACCCTGTCTTTTTGTCTTGCATCTCCTAAATTTCTGTCTTCCGCAGTCATTAATTCTGTTTGGATTCTTTAAAAAATTCTCTAATCGTATTTTATTTCTTGACCTTAACTCAAACAATTAAGTTGTACTAAACAAAATATTTTCTCTTTTTTTTTTTTTTTTAATGTGTAATTTATAAAAGAGAAAAGGGAAGGGGGCTAGGATTAGAATCATAGAATGGTTTGGGTTGGAAGGGACCTTTAAAGGTCATCTAGTCCAACCCCCCCTGCAATAAGCAGGGACATCTTCAACTGGATCAGGTTGATCAGTGCCCCGTCCAGCCTGAACTTGACTGTTTCCAGGGATGAGGCATCTACCACCTCTCTGGGCAACCTGTGCCAGTGTCTCACCACCCTCATCGTTAAAAATAATTTCTTCCTTATATCTAGTCTGAACCTACCTTCCTTTAGTTCAAAACCATTACCCCTTGTCCTATCACTACAGGCCCTACTAAAAAAGTCTGTCCCCATCTTTCTTTTAAGCCCCCCGCCTTTAAATATTGAAAGGCCACTATAAGGTCTCCCTGGAGTCTTCTCTTCTCCAGGCTGAACAACCCCAACTCTCTCAGCCTGTCCTCACAGGAGAGGTGCTCCAGCCCCCTGATCATCTTCATGGCCCCCCTCTGGACCTGCTCCAACAGGTCCATGTAATTGCTCTTATGAATTAGAGTTTCACCCAATTCTGCTTTGCACTGATATTTTCACACTGCATAAAGTTTCACGGAATGAGATGTCATATTCCAAGCTCTTATATATGTCTTTCATGGATTTGGTGAGACTCAGTAATCATCCATAGTGCTTAATGGGGAACAGGAAGCTTGGATCCTTGTAGCTTTTAATTAATTTAAAATCATTAGTACAAATCAAAGGGAAATGAGATTTGGTTTAAAACAGTGAAGTAACTTAAGCCTCACTTTCTCTGCAGTTTATGTGCATAATTAGCTTAAATGTTGTTTGGTTTTTGATACTTGTTGCCTGCCTCTTCCAGTGAGTTACCAACTTCCAACTGTATCTGTTGGGAGAAGAATAGAGCAGATAAAAAATATATAGCAAGCTTTTGGAATCTGTTAGGGATAGGTTTTTCATAGATATCTAAAATAGAGAAAGCAAAAAAACCATGGGATAGATTACATTTGATCCTAGTAAGTAGGGAAGAACTGATTGAAAATGTGAAATGGAAAGCAGTGTAGGTGATCTTGATCATGAAGTAATGGAGGCCACAGTTCTTAAGAAAGGAAAGTGAAAAGCAAAACAAAGAAAATTAACTTAAATACAATAGATGTCAGCAAATTCAGAGAATGTGCAGAGAAAATGCTTTAGACAGTTAGTCCAAGTTTGTTTACAAGAGTTTACAAGTTTGTTAAAGAGTCTCTGAGGACATTGCAATAGATTTTGCTATTGTAGAAGGCGGCTTGGGAAAATGATAAGAAACTGACCTGGCTAAATCATGACCTTTCCAGTAGCTTTGAAAACATGAAGAAAGCTCAGATTAAGTAGATGCTAGCTCAAAGTACTAGGCATGGCTGGTTGTTCGTGGGGTTGGTTTGTTTATTTGTTTTTAACAAAACAACAACCAAAAAAAACCCCAAAAAACAAGTGTGGACAAATGTACAAAATGAAAAAAAGCTACTGAGAGTAGTAAGACTGTAGTAAGTCTGTGATCAAGGGAAAATACTGGTCTGCTACTTTGTGAGGAAGGAGAGCTGTCAACAGATTAAACTGAGAAGGCATTTAATATTTTTCTTCCATTTTGCTTCAGTTTTCATTGCACAGGTTGGCTAGGATCAGATGGTTAGTACAGCCAGGAGCTTTGGCAAAGGTTGAGAACTCAAGACACAGTACAGAAAGGACTGGATAAAATATAGGTGGATTTTTTTCCAGTGGCTGGGCAGTTGTGGTGGTGGTGAGTTTTGTTTGGTTTGTGGCATGTTGGTTGTGGGTATGGGGGGCAAGGGATGTGTTTTTGTGGGTTTTTCATAGTTCATTCCAGACACCTGGCTGAACCATCATTTACAGCATTAATTGTGGAGAGGGATTTTGTTTGAGATGTGCTTTGTGAGTGAAGAACATTCTGGAGGATGAGGAAAAGGTACTAAATGTTCCTTGCCCCAAAAGAAAGGCGGGGAGAGGGGAGGAAGATACCCTGGAAGTGAAAGGTTAAATAGCTTAACTTCAGTTGCTGGAAATTTGCTTGAACAAATCAAAAATGCTGCAAACAAGAAAATAAGGAGGGAAATTAATATTATAATGGATTTGTGCAGCAGAAATGTGAGACTTCTTTTTCTGGTTAGTTATATAGATAAGGGAGAAGTAGCAGATGTCAAATCTTATCTTAGAGTCATGGACTTCGGAAGGCATCTCTGGAGATCAACATGAAAAATAACTGGATAAGCAGCACTTCCTCAGGTGAGGGTCTAGGGGTTCTACAGGGTTGCAAGTTGGTTATTAGTCAATGTTTTACTTTGCAAAGAACGGAAATGCTATAAAAGTACTATACGCATGAAGTAACTTTTCTCTTCTGCTATGTGATGGTGAAGCCTCAGCTCCAGTTTGGGTACTTGAAAGAAAGAGGAGGGTGTGGACCAATTAATGAGTTTTCAGAAGAGTGTAAGAGGAAGGGGAAAGGTCTTAAAAGAACACTCGAAAGACATTTCACTTACAGAAAGGTAGGCAAATACTGTACTAAGCTTGAACCTACTTTGAGATCAAAGTCAAAACGTAATTACTGAAAAGGCCATCCTGTAGTGTATTGCTCCAAAGAAATTGTAGTAGACCTGATTTTCTCCTGATTAACATAGAACATTAGAATCATGATATTTTTGGCTGAGGTTCTGCATGCCACAATGCAAGCTTTGGTGCATTAATCTCTGGCAATACTGTGAAATAACTGCTTTGTAGCAAAGTGTTTTAGAGACTGTGTTTAGACTGAAACACCTGCTCAGGTTTCTTTCATTGTGGATATTTCCATGGAGAAATGTCTTTTTTTTTTTTTTTTTTTTTTTTTTAAACGTGGCAGTTGCATTATTTGATAATTCTTAAGAGTTTGACAATGTCATTTGGAAAATGTTACAAATAGTCTTGGAATATATTCTGAGTGCAGTTCATGAGCCTTAGTTTCAGATGTCTGTGGGTCCCCTATCTCTTTCTGAAGCAAGTACATGTTGCCCACACACTGAAGAACAGAATTCTCTTGTATGGGACACATAATACTTGAACTATTTTTTTTAAATATGTGGGACCATAGGTGAAACTGGATTCTTTACCTGTCATTTCTTTATCATGTAGATCAATTCATCTCTAATGCGATTTCAGATGCCTCTAATCTTGCTTATGGCAGAACTCCCAAGACTCTTAATGCGGGCTGTATAATATCCCTTACTATTCCACCACTTGCTTCCCTTTGCTCATGTCTTAAGAGTGCAAGTGCCCTGTGTGAGGTACAGAGCAGATACGTATTCCTTTTTGAGTTACACAAGCACAAAAATTATCACATGCTAGATCAACAAACTTGTAATAACTTCATAAATCTTCACACAAAAAGTGTCAAACCCCTTCAGATGTCATGAATTTTAGCAGTTTGGTCTTGGGCACAGGTAAATAAAATTTAGATGGTTGACTGTTGATTAGTAATAGTTTTCTGCAGCTCCTTTATCTCATACATGCAATATAAATGGTGGGTTGGTCTTGGCAAAGTAACATGAGAAAACTCTGTGGGGCTAGTGTGTCCGAATCTGTTAGACATTCAGAGTTCATTTTTTTTGCTTTCTTTTTGTGCTTGTACTACAACATGTATATTAAAAATACACAAGATAGATACACAGACAACGTCAAATCTAAGAACTCTCAGTTAGTTCAAAGTAATTAACTTGCATTTATTTTGCTAAATAAATAAATTCTGTCTGCATTTTTGATATTACAATTAAAATGTTGTCCACTGCATATTAGCATAAACTAATGTAGACATATCAATAATATTACTTACCAGATGGTTTATCAGTTGAAGTTGGAATACTAGTAACTGCAGGCATGGTTGGTAAGGTAGGTGGCAGAACCTTTAAGTTCTGATCACTCTGAATCTCATTAGTAGATATCTGGTTAATAATGCGATTGTAAGTAGGAGGCTGGTACACTTTATTTGGTGGCTGTGGAGTTTGTGGCAGTGGCTTTACGGATGGCATTCTTTGACAGTGTTCTTCCAGTTGGGCAATTATTATTGACTGATTATTGGCAATTGACATCAAATGTTGGTACTTGTGCTCTAAGTCTTTGTATTTGTTTGCAAGCTGCAACATATCTGCAGTTTGGTTCAAAATCTTATTCTCAAGCTGAGAAAGTTCTAAGGCATTGTCACGTTTTCGGATAATTTCATGTAGTAACTGCATATAGAGTTGTGTGACACGAGAATTCATATTTCTGCTCTCTTTTCTTAAGAGTTTAACCTCATTAACAATCCCACCATCCACCTCTACCAGTTGCTGGAGAGTTTCTATTTGTCTCTTTTGTTTAAGAAGTTCATTGTTAAGTAACTGTAATTCTTGTTTATTTACCCTGTTTTCAAGTAGAACTTCAGGCTCCTTAGAATTAACACAAATGGCACCTGTCACTCTCTGTTGAGGTACAATAAAGGTGTAAGTGCATTTGTCCTGTGGGTCACTGGAACGCTTATATCGGTTCATATAAATGAATTCTTGTTCTGTTTCCTCGTCATTGCCTTCAAATTCCTGTGTTTTGCTTGCAGTAGCTCCCACAACAGCTATTAGCATTAAACAGATGAATCTTGTTGTCATCATGATCCTCTAGTTCTGGTCAAATATTCTTCTGCAAATAACTTTTTAAACTCTGTTTTAAAATAAATTTAACAGTAAGTAACAAATAGGAAATCAATGCAAACTTACAACTGGTAATCTGTTCTAAAACTTACAAAATATTGCATAGCAACTAGTATGTCTGTGTACAAATGAGATATTTTTCTTGTCCAGCATGAACTTATGTTGGCTGAAAGGGACATCATGGGGAATAGTATCATTCTATGGCCAGAACCGTAGTTACTAGCTGATAGTTTGTCTAAAGCCTGCCAAGAACCACAAGAAACTAAGTTAATAAATACCAGGATTTGAAGAGTCCTTTCTTCCAGGCAAGTACCACAAAACTTTCCAAGATTGGTGTTTCCATTTAAATATGAATTATATTTTCATTTCTTACAGTTACAAATATAACCTTTAAATGTAAACAGAATGTAAGTTAATATGTGCTGTTAAAAGTTCTAAAAATATCAAATAGCTCATTTGCAGTATTTTATAACTGCATGTGTATTGCAGGAGATATAGCTTAGGTGAAATGTAACAATTTTACTTTAGTCAGCAGTACTGAACCTCAGAGTTTAAAAAAAAAAAAAAAGGAAAAACTTACTCTACATTAGTCCTTAATAATAAATTAAGAACTCTACTGCCCAAATATAACAGACAGTAAAATCTGTTGTTTTTCCAGACTAGTAGAATTTACAACTAAAATATTTATCGTGACTCTCACTGCAGATTGTCTTTACGCTCAGCCTGGTCATTTCACTTCATAGTCTCTTCTTGGAAGGGGAGAAACACATGCATATATGCATGGTGGACAAAGAAGACCCCAGCTATTAAAATTAGCTAGTAGTGTTTATTGACATACTGCAACAGTACCCTTTTGGTGAAATTACGCTTAGTTCTCAGAGCAGATTCATATTCAAGGTTGAAATTTCAGGCCATCACAATCTCTTAAAAAATAAGTCAATACCAGAACTTCATAGGCAACAGCTGTCTTGGAAACATGAGCTTAGCATTGTCACTACTGCCAGGAATGCCCTTATCACAAATCACTCTCTTATCAGCTGCTTGAACAGCACTTTGATATCATGTATTTCTAACAGCTTTTTGTTGTTGAATTTTAATAGGCATGTGTATATATCACCTAGTTTTCTTAAAATAAATAAAAGAGGGGGGGCAGTATGGAGCTTTTTCAGTGTATAAAGCCTGCTTGATACTTTTAAATCAAGGTGGTGTTACCATCATATTTTTCTTTGCTGGTAAAACATTGCATGTGGAATAACTATTCAGTGTTTAAATAACTGTCACCTTACTGCTTGGTCATCTTCAGTTCAATGAAATTTTTTAAATGATGTGAAATGATAGTAACAGCTGTGAGAAACTGGCATGAGTCCAGCTGAGCACAACCAACATGGATAGGTAGACGCTGGCAGACATGATGTAGGAGGGGCAGCAGAAAGAGCTAGGTTTGTTTAGCCTCCAGAAGAGAAAGTGAAGGAGACATTTGACTGCTGTCTTCAACTACTTAATGGCTGTTTTTAGAGAAGATGGATTCTTTTTGGAAGTGCACAGTGACAGTGTAATGGTCAATGGATACAAATTGCCTCAGGAAAAATTCATTTTGGGTTTTAGAAAAAAAGAATTTCACAATGAGGGTGATCAAGGACTGAGCAGTCACCAAAAGAGGTGGTGAAATCTCCACCCCTGGAAATACGAAGTTTTGATTTAGGCAAGGCTCTGAGCAGCCTGATCTAATGTTGAAATTAGCCATGCTTTGCAAGACAAAGGTGAGGTACCATCCAATCTGAACTGTTCTATGATCCTAGGCAGCTGCTAACTTTTAAGAAATTTTTCTAGAGTATCAAGGTAATGATAGATATGCATGCTTAAATAATTATTCATACTAAGAAGAGATACGGTTGTCAGTCATTCACATTTTTCTGTTGTTTTGAAATAAACCATAGAAGTTTCTGTAAATGCTTCTGTAAATGATTTAAACAAAAGTGACCAGGACTTGATCCTTCTTAAAGTTTTTGGATATATATTTTTGCCTCAGTTTCTTATTTGGAATAAACTCATTTTCATTTTGCAAACGAAAAGAAATTGTGCTTTACAGAACCTGTCAAGAATCTTGAAAACTTGTCAGATAAAAGTTGGGAGTTTGACATGGTTTCTGTAAGTAAAGGAATGTTATTTGGAGCCCTGGAAAACAGGGAACATAAATTCACCCCAGACAGCTTTAACTTGCATAATCAGCATTTGCACAGCAGGTCACACTTAGAAACCCTGGCAGTTTTCCAGGCCTCATACTTCTGCACAGATGGACTGTTTTTGCAAATGTCTCACCTACATATAGGTGTAAAATGGGTTTTATTTCACTGTTTGAATTGAAATATCTTTTTCCCCCTTCAAAAACTGTAATTATTGTGACCACTGAAAAGAAACTGTTTTTTTCTGCAGAGTTCACTTGTGTCTTTGTTACAGCATCTCATGTCTTTAATTGAGCACAGGATTTGGGGTGCACATTCTTTTCCAGGCTGAAGAAATAGAGTAACACGTAACAGTGTGATTTTTTTTTTTTTTTCTCCAATTTTTTTAAGAACTGTTTAAGAAAAAAATGGAACAGAGTTCATCAGCCTCATCTTAACACAGCAGTTCAAACATCTTTCACAGTAAAATAGAATAGACTATTTCTGTTGGAAGGGACCTACAACGATAACGTAGTCCAACTGCCTGACCAATTCAGGGCTGACCAAGTTAAAAGCATGGTATTAAGGGCATTGTCCAAATGCCTCTTAAACACTGACAGGCATGGGGCGTCGACTACCTCTCTAGGAAACCTGTTGCAGTGTTTGACCACTGTCTGCAGAAGGTAAGCCATCAGTGAATGACATCAGCATGATTAGACTGTGCTGAAATGCTTCTCTCTCATGATCTTGCCTGCATGTCACCTTTTCTAAGGTGTTCTTCCTATAAGAAAAAACATTGGAAGGAAAAGTACATTGGTAAGAGAATGCTCCTGTACAAATAGACACAAGAACCATACTGTCTTCAGATGTCCTTCTTCCTGCAGAGTCTGTTTATGAAGTGATCTCTTAAGTCTTTTATTGTCTGTATTTGTTCAGCTAAAAAATAAAGTGTTCAGAATGAGGCCTATTTGTTGCATATTGTGATGGACTACATAACATAAATGGCAATTCTTCTTTCTGCAGTTGGATTCAAATGAAGTTCATAACCAACATGCTTGTTTGAACAATTCTCAATGACTAATCTTTCAGGGAGAAAAAAGCTTGCTGGAGGAAGTGGGGAGGGAAGCCAGAGAAACAATTTTAAGGAAGGACTTAATGCTTTTTAATATCTCCCTCTTCTTTTTGAGTAGGAGAACAACAGATTCTTAGGACATCAGAATTCCTTCCCATGGGAGAGGAAGATCTTATTTATTGATGTCTAGCACACTAGCTTTCAGTTTTCTTCTGTTGCACTTATGCCAAGTAATTGCTCATACTCTTCATACTTAACTAGTGCCGTTGCTTGCTGATCACTTGGTTCTTCCTGTTTCTCTGGCTTGGCCCCCCTCTTCCTCTCCCCTTCTCCCAGTAGCTCTTCTGCAGTGGACTGGGAGGGGACGATATTACTGGGGCCATATTTGTCCCCAGTGCAAAATTTCACTTGGGTAGCTGTAGGCTTTCAACCTCACCATTGCACAAAACTACATGATAGAAAAGCATGCTTTCAGGTTTGGTACAAACTTTCTTAATGACTGGAATACAGCATGTCTGTCTTTTATCCTTGTGCACACTGACAAAACTTCAGCAAACGAACATACAAATGAAAAACGGGAGAAGTGAAAGCAGCACACTTAAAAAGAAAGATAGGTGTCATTTTAATTAAAAAATATTGAAGCAATTTCATTTCTAGATTGTAGCTGTTCAAGATTTGTGTACTCGTAAAAGCACTTTTCATGGGAGTTGAGTTGGGACAAACTTGCCCTAGTGCAGATGCACCTAAACCCAATTTTGTGTATGTTTAGCCTACATGGCAGTATGTATTACTTTATTCAGGCAAAATAATATTTTTTTTTCTGTTTGTCTTTTACCAGTGTTTAACTGCATCTGTATGAAAACTTTTGGCGGCATTGTTGTGTGGGTTATAATCATAGCATTTTTCATACTCCTAGCCAGCATAAGCACTTTGGTTAAAATTTCAGCTTGTAGACCAAATGTTGGCCTATCTGTGTATATAACTGGAAGTAGATAGTAATAAGTTGGTTTCTTTGCTCATTCATTGTTTCCCCAACTGAAGATGTTCCCATGATCTGGTGAAAAAAAGAGGAAATAAACTTTCTGAAAGGGATATCGGATGTTTCAGCATTTGATGTTTTTCCTGTCCCTTAAAGGGAAAAAGTAAATTAAATCTTTCTTTGGCTTTGCTTTGAAATATTTTTCTGTCCTGTACTCTGTCATGCTTATATGGGACTTTTGGTTAGTCAAAATATATTACCTTTTGATTGTTATGAATATCTTGAAATTTATATGTGATATTTCAACAAGATTCAAGTATTTTACCATTTAAAATTATACAGGTGTTTCACATCCTATAGTTTAATCACCATTGTGATCCTGTAATGATAAAGGTTAAAAATATTTCTATGTGCAAAGTATTACTGTTTGGCAAATGTTCACCTTTTTTTTTTAATCAGCTTGCCTTAAAAGGAAGCATTAAAGGTAGCAATGTCAGCATATGGTCTTTTTTTTTTTTTAAGCTACTTATAACAAAATACACATTTCATTGTGGATATTCCAACATGTATACTTTTTTTCATTATTTGTTGGTTCTGATGCCATGCATCAGAGGGTCTAATTTTTACAAAATAGACTGATTAATTATCTCTTTCATGTTTTATGCAATATTTTACCTATCCTTGGGATTTTTGTGTATAAAAGAGAATGAAGGTATGTCTCCATCAGATGAAGAACATGACTTGTGATAGCATAATAAAGTATCATTAAGCTTATTTGAAAATGCTACCGGTAGCCTTTCAATGCTATGGCTGTTTCTGTTGGATGAAATTTGTTCATAAAATAGAAGTTTGCAGTATTACTCTGGAAAGAAAGGAGTTTATGAAAGCCTGAGTATATACTGTCAACACTACTGTATCTAGATCTAAAGTGGTTTTGCAATGTTGAGTCTTTCAGCCACTGAGAGACTGGCATCTTGTCTCTGGGAGTTTATACTATGTTCTTTTTGCACCTACACTTTTCAGTGTTGTGCAAAAAAAAGAGCTGAGACTATAGGAAGACCACTGGATGGTAGCTGAGCACTGAACTTTATTATGCTTTACTTTGGATTACAAGTCAGTTCAAGGAGGAAGTGTTTTGATTTTTAAGGAAGACATCACCTGTACTATAGCATTTTAGAGAAATACAAAAGCAAAATAATGATCTGTGTAAATCTTGTGTGGAAAACCTTAACTAAGACAAATGTGGAAAATAATTGCCTGGATTTCAAACCAGAATATAAATTTTGTATCTTAAATGTGTTGGTATGGGTTACTCCTACAGATAAGGAACATAAAAGAACCCAGTAGGTAAAAGCCGTAGAATTGCTTCTTGCTGCCGCTCTTGTTTTTCTATATATAGTAAACTGTTATTAAGCCAGAGGACTGTTGCTATGAAAGTGTGATGCACTGAGCTATATAAATGCAGGTCTTGTACAAGTGATACATGACACTGTGTCTACCCTTGGAGACTGCTTTACAGGGAAGGCAATTTTCTGTGCTAAAACTAGGATGTTACACAAGGGGATTTCTGGGGACTTCAGTAACTATTTGAATTGCAGTATAGTTGAATTTATTGCAAAGATAATCTAATTAAAAAAAAACACTACCAATTTGATTTGAGGAGCTAATACATCAGAACCTAGTATATGATGAAGATAGCAGAAATTCTCACTTCAAAAAGTTAGATTTTTAGTGTCTCGTATGTTGCAGCTCAGGAACTAAGGAGGCATTTTTAGTTCTCTTGGGCTTCAGTTATGATAATCATTGCAAACAAGGTGAAGGAGTAGGTCTCCTATGCGACTTTTTACACTTAAGCAGGAGTGCTCAGTAAGCTGTCAAAATAAAATAGGAATTCTCCATTTAAGTCATTGTATCTTTGGGATAACGATTTGTTTGTTTTTACAACAAACTGCTACCATTTTCTATCATTGTCACTCAACCTCCCTAAAAAGGCTCCCAGAGTACTATATCCCTTAGAAAGTTGATGCCAGAATTTGGGGGATTATTTTTTATTATTTCACTCTATTGTCTGTATATGGTTTTATTTCAGTGTCATATTTTCTTGGTTTTTTTTTTTTTTAATAGGTGACTCATCTCATTAAAGAGTGGATAGGCAAGGTCCAGCACTCACAATTTATTCCCATCCTTGTAAATTACTCTGACTCAAGGGTTTGTAGTCTAGAGGTTGGATTGTTAAGAGTGCATGCAGGTCTAACATGCCAGAATTGAATGCACCATAATTAAACTGATACTTCAGAGCCTTTTAGAAATAACCTGGATAGGTGAAAAAACACATATATAAGAAGGATGAGATACGCACTTTTTGCACAACACTGATACTTTCTGACATTTCCCTGTATGGTTGTTTTGACTTAGAAGAAAAAAGTAGCAGTGATATCCTACATACAGATGAGTTTAGCATAGCAAAACAAATCGCTCTGTTACAAAATTCAGTTCTGTGGGTTAATCAGTTCTTGTGTGCTGGTCATATCTAATATAATGAGGCTAGCAGTCATTTGATGGGCTGGGATGGCTTTTCCTACATACCTTACATGCTATGGTACCTTTTGTGCAGATTCCTCAAGCCTTTAGATATATAAATGAAGGCACGTTCACAAAAGGCATAGTGTTAGCTATTACAGCATTTATTCTTGAAAAGATAAACTATTTCATTTGATTGTGAATTCACACATAGTTTGGTAATTGTTCATTCTAAAGAAGAAACATGAAAAACTAGCAACAAATCTTCACTGTTTCTTTAATACTTTTGTCTTTGGTATTAAAAGGAGTTTTTAGATTAGTGCAGTTTTACATTTTAATTGGATTATAAAAGCAAATGGAGCAAGGGTGTCAAAAATATAAAATCCTACTATAAAAAGATCAGAGGGTTTGGTTTTGGGTTTTGTTAACAAACATTAGTTTTTGCTTCTGCAGAGTCCTTTGATAGTCAGTGTTTGTGGACTTACAGTTAGCTGGCATGTTCCAGGCACCAGGCCAGTAATATGATCTGGATTTCACAATACCATTGTGATAAGATAGAGAAGCATGAATTTTCTGAAGCTGCTTTCTTTCTTACTCCCTGCCCCTCTTCTCAGAGCTCATGCTCTGTTCTTACTCCTTCTCTCAAACATTCTGTTGCATGGAATTATATTAATCCATCCTCTCAATTTTTCAGGTGGTCTTCATATTTAATGTGATTTATTAATTTTTGCTTTTTTCTAAGGAGAGGGACTTCCACTGGTACAGGTTTTCTTTTAGAATTAACTCATGCAGTTTCATTTTTAGATGAAGGTTACTGCTGGGAAAAACCTGAACACTGATTTTTTTCAGTTTTGTTAAAAGGAAACGGGAATTCACAGTGAAAATATAGCACAGTAGTATCCATGCCACATGTATTAGGAAAAGCTTTAAAGTTTTGTTTGAAGTTTTAAAGTAAATATAATAGAGGATAGGGAAGGGCTGACACATAATAGCATGCAGTTTCAGTTATGAAAACATGATGTAAAACTAAGTTGAAAAAATTTAACTCCAAACTTCTGGGGGGAATAATGATTTTTGGTTTTTTGCCACTAGTTATTTGATTCCATTGTAAGCAGTGCCATACTGACAGAAACCAATTAATTGCTTAGATACTTTTATTATAATGCATTTTATACGCAGCTTTTCTGTCCACTTAAAATTGTGGTGAAATTCTGGTTCAAGCACTAGTTCATTACTCTTAAAAGGAAATACTTTTTTTCACTGAGGGTAATGGATGACTAAAACACTTCAGAATGTGAGAGTATCTTAATTAGGTCTTGGAGAACTTTTGTTTTGAAATACTATGAAGTGCTGCAAGAAACTTCAAAAGATTATGTATCTTTTGCTGCCATGTAACTTTTTTCAAGTTTTGGCAAAAGATAGGGGTTTTTTAGTTACAAGAAGTACAAATTTTCTTTCTGGATTACCAAGAATTTTAGTCATGTTGTTTGTGGATTGTTCTTTGTGCTTTACTAAAGTTCTGTCATGGATGTGGAATGTAATTATTGAGAGAGTGCACTGCTTTTGTTGTTGCTTCCCTCAACAGTGGCCTCACCTTATTTTCACTTAATCCAATCACTACCAAAAAGTGTTCATACTGTGTGTGCTCATATGTGTGCGTGCACATTGTCCATAACAGCCCTTAAACAGATTCACATTTTAATAAATGTGACTCATTTTGCCCATGAAAAATAGTAGTTAGATTATATAGTAAATATTTAATGCTTACACAATGGTATTCATACATGCTAGGCTCTTTTTTTAAATGAAGTTTTTACAAAAATCTTTCAAATATTTATTTTATAGACTCTATTGAAGTTCCAGGAACTTTTGTATCTCCTTGATCACACATGAGTATAAGAAAGACTGAATGGAGATTTCATAATTTTTAACAGAGGTAGTCCTTTAGAAAAGTTACCACAGAAATTAGTATGTCCTAGAAAGTCTGTTGAAAAGTATATGCGTTTTCAGTGAGTCTGAGGAAGCGTGAAGCCCAAAGTTACATGTAGAATTAAATAAGATTTAAAAAAGATTTCATATTCTTGAAAATAATGGCAAGGAGGCTTTTCACTGCCTAGCATCATAAAATGTCTCAGCTATCTTTGTGGCCATATTTTAGTATGTTTTTTCCTTTTTTTTTTTTTTTCTTTTTCCCCCAATAAAAAAAAGCCCAGGCTTGCTGCGTTCTGTTAGGGAGCAGTAACGACTTTGACAAGCTTATACACTCGCTCCTGCGAGAGTCAGGCTGGCTGGCTTTGCAAAGCAGTCAGTCTTTGGACCCTGGACGGACAAGACCAGCTGCATACTTTAAACGCAATCCATCGGTACTATCCGTGCTTACCCCGTCTCCTTTGGCTTCTTTCTTCGGTCCTTTACAGTCCTCTCACCGAAGGTTTCCAGAACAGCTCGTCCACAGGAGCTGTGACATCTCTCTTGGCTGGTCGTGTCAAAAGCGTAACTCGTCAGTGACCTGACGTCTACAGCTGGGCAGCCCTGTGCGCCGTGCCGGGGTTAGAGAAGGGAGTGACGAGGGGCTCTGCACAATTCCTTCTTTTCTCTTTCTCCCTTTTTCTTCCTCAAGACTTCTCACAGCCTGGCTGCCCGGGCTCGGCCCCGGAGGCGCGGGGAGACCTTCCGCGGGGGAGCGGGCAGAGCTCGACGCTCGCCTTTCAAAGCCTGGAGTCCATCACTCCGCGCGAGGCTAAGGCAGCCTTACTTGAACTTCAGCTCCTTTGTGGCAGGCTTACGTCCTGGTAGGGGAAAGAAACGCGAGCCCGCACCAAGCTGACACGTTCTGGTTGGACAACCTTCCTTCCTCCTCCCACAAGCGCCGGGGATCCACCAGCGGCAGGCGCCCTCGGGCTCCCAGTCTCTGGGAAAGCACTGATCCCCAGTGTTGTTGTGCCTGTAGGTAGGGCGCCACGGGAAGGTGAAGAGCAGCAACA
>JANHGO010006594.1:0-21174 GCA_024606505.1 Aquila spilogaster
ATCCTTTGAATTATCTACCTATGTACTATTGAGATCAGTGAACCTATTTGAAACTTTAAAATAAGCACTTTTTTCTACATTTGGCTTTATCATTGGGTTAATCTTTTTTAATGTGTAACTGAATACAATAATGTGTTACAATTTGAATAATTAGTGGCTTTATTGTTAATCTAGAAAACATGCCAATTTTAAATGGATCGTGATGAAGTTTTTCATACTGTCTGTAGGCAGTACGTGTCTTGGTTTTCTCTTGCAATACCACTTATGTGATCATGCTGTCTGTATGTTGCATTTTCTGTGTCTGTCAGTAAACCTTGACGTCTTCTAAAACATTTCTATAAGTTTCATGAAAATAGGTAGCTGGATTGGCAGTAAAGGGGAGACAGAGATGGTCTAATGGAAGGAAGCATTAGCATCAGCATGGGAATCCGTGTGTGTGAAAGAGCTTGCTTATGTCAGTTGTACAGGCAAAAAAGCATTGTTAAATGCACAATAATTATTTATTAACTGGTTCAGACGAGTTATACTGTCCTGCAGGCTGAATTTACATTGACAATAAAGAGATTTGTACATTTCTATACGTGTAGAATAGTTTTTGTATGTGTACAGCCTACAGAAATATTATGTAACTATCTGTAAATGTACAAAGCAGGTCAACTGCAGTATGTTTATTCCATGTACAATTTGTTGTAATTTATAATAAATTTTTAAATTCTTTTTCTCCTTCTAAATTGTTAATTTTGTCTGGTGTCCGGTTACACTAGCAAAAGTGGGTAGTGATTTATGAAGATGGTGAGGATATTGTAGATAGATTTGCTACTGGAGAAAATAGCATGGACACATAACTGAATGTCAGGTTGTGGATTGGGTCTGACTTCAGAGACTGTATTGAATGCTCTGCTATTATCAAGAAATATGCTGTGCTGGACTGGCTGAGATATTCCCTGTTGATGACATTTGATTTTTTGTCAGGTTCTTTCACTCTGTTTCCCATTCTGGCAATGGAAGATTTTGGTGATTAGCTCTACAGGGACTGTTGTAGGGAGAGAGAGCTGAGCACATACTTGCCTCTAAATTGGCACTACACCGTTCCATTCAGCTCATTCCAATGCAGGAAGTTCCAAGATTTTGAAAGTTGGGAGAATTATGATTCTCCAGCCAGATCTAATACTTTAAATAGAGAAATACCTGCAGGAATCTTCCTCAAGAGATTGACAAAACTTGTCTAATTTCCAGTGACATTTTACAAGTGTTTACATAATGTACATTTGTTTCATGCAGCTGAGAAGCTGGAAATGCAATTTTTCTAATGTGATGTAATCCAGAGTGTGCCACTGCTTTTCCTTGGGCAAAAAGAAATCCTACCAAATGTATGTACCCTATTAAAGGCTTCAAAAACATGGATTACTCGACAGGTTGTTACTCTCTAACCTGTAAATACATTTAGAGTATTTTTAAAGACCTATTAGCTACTTGATAGAATGTAATAGCTACAAAGGGTACTTAATCAGCTACTTCAGTGCATCATAGATACAGCTAGAGTCCTTAAAATACAACAGAAAATAATATATCCTTTAGCCAAGAGGAAAGCAGCAGCTGTTTCAGAGGTGTTGCAGCTTGTTTTGTTCATCCTTGTAAATCAACATTTTGCTTCTTTAAAGCTGCAACCAGGAATGTGTCAACAGCAACATTTTCACTGTAACAGATTAAAATGTCTTTGATAGCAGGAGTAGGATTTTCCTGAGTCAGTGGTGTCATCTATAACTCTTGCCTGCATAGGAGCTAGCTGTTTAGGTTTCCTTTATAGTCTGTTGAAAGAAAGGTAGCTTAGGATTTGATTCTTCTAATTCTGTGTCTATGACAAATCAGCTGTATTATGTAAAAAAGTCTGTTTCTCTCCACTGATGATAATTGGGATTACAATCATAAGTAGCTCTGACACTGTAGATAACAAAACTTAGTTACGGTGAAGGCCATCCCAAGTAATGTCACATGTCTGCAGAATGTAACTGGAGCAGTAAGTTAAGCCTGTATCAGTGGGAGATGAATAGCTAATTGCTTGGAGTCTGAAGTTTGCCTCTAGGGAGTGGTGTTTTCCTTATACAATATCTAAACCAGATGTTAGAATCACTCTGGTAGGCTCCTACATGAATAGGGGCACCATACTATTCCCCAAACTGCATGATGTTACCAGAGGCTGTGCTGGTTGCAATGGACCAATGTCATTGCAAAGAGCTTCCTAAGATTAGACAGGATGGATAATTACAGGCCCAGTGCCCTTTCACTACTTAGTTTGTCAGCACAGATATCACAGAATCTTAAAATCACAGAATGACCTAGGTTAGGAGGGACCTTAAAGATCACTTAATTATAACCCACTGCTGTGGGGAGGGACACGTCCCACTAGATCAGGCTGCCCAGGCTCCATCCCACCTGGCCTTGAACACCTCCAGGGATGGACCATCCACAACTACTGTGGGCAATGTGTTCCAGAGCCTCACCACCCTCTGAGTAAAGAACTTCCTTATAAACCACTGAGTGCTACCTGGCTAGCTGAAGTTGAGTTCAAACTACAAAGTTTGCCTCAGCTTGGCTTGCCCATTCACGTTTTATGGCAGGAACAGATTTGGACATGTCAAATGCTCCATACACCATGCTTAGGGCTGAAATGGCTCCTTCTTGCCCAGTGTGTTCACAGTGCATGCAACCTGTACTTGGGGTAGAACCCCAAAGGTAGACTGTGCCTGAAGGGATATGCATATGGGTGAGGCTACCAGGTTAGATGATTTTGAAGATTTAAAAATAGCATTCACACCATCATCTTGTTCCTGTTCTGCATGATCAGATTTCCTTGCCTGGTAAAATCTTTGGGTACTGACTCAAGCTTTCCTGTGTGCATCACATGCAGACAGCAGAGGTGAGTGAGTGTTTGGGCTGCTGTGTAAACTCCAGATAAAAGGATTGTAGGTGCAAGCTTGCTTTGCTGTTGGTGGAAAGAATGCATACTCTTCAGGAGACATTTAGATCTCCATTGAATGTGGATCAGTTAATGCATGAACATAACATTACTGCTTGTTAAATTGATGTTTTGCTCTTAAAGGGATTAGATTTATCTTGGATTAATTCTTTAGTTCATTATTTTTTTCCTTTCACACATAGTCCTGGGTTGTGTTTAACTTTTATTCATGTCCTTTCTTTGTTGGATTACTTTTCTGTAAAATGACTTTGGGTGTAGCTGGTTTTCAAATAGCAAGTATACAGTAAGATTGTACTGTTCAAGTAGTGGTAAACCTACAGAATCTTTGTAATATACACCTTGCCAATATGTGGCACAGTGAAAATAATTTACTGACATAATCTGAACTGAAAGAATTTCTGATTTTTGTCAAGTTCCAAAAGTACTGACATGTAAACATTTTTTCTCTATCCAGTTAAAAGCTTTTGGTTTAGACAAAAAACACTCTGCTTTCTTTGTATACTTTCCCACTTCTTTTTTTTCTCTGCGAGTGCATAATTAGACATGCTCATTTATCAAGCTTTTAATTGAAATATCTCTTTGTAGCTTACTTTTCAGTGATGTGACTTTCCACACTATGGGTTCTGCTGCACTTTCCACCTGTTATATTTAGTAGCGATGTTTTGATGTGCCTAATGTTTTTAACATTAGACAATTTTCTGAAATGAGGCTGGAATAAATTACGTTCCTTCTGTGTACCCCGTTTTGTCTATAATAGAACAGAACCGAAAAAAATGATCAGAATAAGTAAAAAGAATTGTTGCATCTGAAGCAAATAAGTCCAAAATGCAGGAACAAGATAGTCTTGTTTGAGCTCTAGAATAACAGAAGACACCAGATCATTCCTGATGTGTCACTCATGCAGCACCTTTAGCACTTGTCTCCTAAGAGAGCTGTGCTTTTTGGTGCTTTGTTAAATGAACCAAACTTTTGGTAAGTGAAATCTTCAGCACTGGGAGGGAAAAAAACATCTGGTACCTGTGTCACAGGGTCACCTTGACTTTGCATGTCAATTCCAGGTTTGTCCTACAGCAAAACAGTGGGAACCCACAAAGCCACTTTGAAGTTTCATGTAAAACCTACTGCCTGGGCTTCCCTTTCTCTTCAGAAACTGAAGTCTGGTAGCTAAACTCCTGTTGCCTTTGTCAAGACAAAGATTTTCTACACAGCTCAGTGGACCATATAAAGAAGTGTTATCTTCTGAGGAAGTAACAAGAAAAAAAGAAGACAATATCCTCAAACTTGAAAAGACTAGATATTCAACTGCAGATGGTTTGAAACTGTACTTTTGAATTCATGGATGTAACCCTTCAAGTGATTCTGTGGAAATTCGATGGGTATTTAATGACATGCACTGTCTTATCTTAAATTCAATTCTGATTTCATGCTACACGATGAAGTTCACCTGGTGGTGGAAGTCAACAGTGGCTTTTTCTATCAGTTGAAGTATGAAGTTTTTCATAGGGTTACACTGCATCTAGCAGTTTTGTTTTTTTTTTGTAGTCATTCCATGAAATTTCATTAGATTTTGAACTGGTATGGTATTTCAGAGGGAACTCATAATTAAAAATCATTCTCCCTCTAGAATTTGGTATAGAAGTCTTAAGGGATGTGCAATTGCTTCAGTGAACTGTAACTTCCATTTACCTTATGTACAATTGTCTGTTATCATCCAAGTAGTCTAATTCAGGTCCTTCTTACAGAGGTTTTGACAGACTGCACTACATACTGACTTGCACCTCCTTTCCTGTTATCCTCAAGGCCTACAAAAGCAATAGTGATGAGGTGCTGTTTCTTACTGCTTGAAGGTGGAAATTAGTTGATGAGAGTTTTTAGTTACAGATTTACAGATCAACAGAGATGGCTTAACTGAAAATTTTACATTAATTGATGATTGAATGGAAGTGATATATTTATCAGGAAATAATTTTAGATTCTTAATTAGACTTTCAAACTTGATGGAGTAACGTCATTAATTATAACCCACTTTCTAATGACTTGTTCTTCATTTATGTACATGGAATTGCTTCATTATTGCCTGGCTGAGAAACTTCAGTTGATAGTTACTCTTACTTTTTTTGGTATGTGACTTAAACCTCAAAACAGTTGCCCAAATAAGGATGATTGGTGGCATTTAGTGTACCTGACCCCAAGCTTCTTGAGTGTTATCCTATCTGGCCTCCAACTGTTGTCCAAGCAAGGCATATGTCATATCTGTTAGTTCCATGTGGATGTCTCAAAAATCATGAGCCTTTTCAAGTGGCACTAAATGCCTAATGTTTGGCACCTGAACTGAGTTTGTGCAGTGCATAGGCATGCTTTCAGATAAGTGGAATTGCATCTGCAGTCAGTTTAATTGGATGTCATTTTTTCTGCCAAGACTTGCATGTTGCACTTTGTATTAGAAGGGCCATAGGAAATGAAAAGCTTAATGATGTTCTAACTGACATTATTTTCTGATCATGATCTTCATAATATTGTTTCTCTTTATTATTTAAAAATAAATTATTCCTACATATCTCCTCTTCATATCTCCTTCATATTTCTGCTGTATTTTCTACAGTATATTCTATTGATTTTTTACTAACACTCCCCAGTATAATGCTGTTTGATTAGAAATTTTACTCTGTGATTCCTCTTTTGGTAGCATCCTTTCAATGGATTATATTTGATTATATTTGTAAAAAGGAAAAATATAAGGAAAAAAATAATTTCATAAATAATGGAAATGAATGGCTCTTACTGCCTCACAGTTAGCAAGAACTGATTAAAAACATTTTGAGAATTCAGGCCATGCTTCAAGAAGTCAAAACCTGCTTCAGTCGGAATCCTGAGTTCCTCAGCACTCTGATTTGTTAAGGTCAGTGCACAAAGCACTTTGCAGGACTGCAACTTGCTGATAGAAGACATGCTGTTCTCTGCTTAGCTCTTTGAAAACAGACACCTGAATGCTTTTGATTAAATATGGAAAAGCTACATCTGAGCTTGGAATTGAAATTTAAAAGGATTTGAGAAGACATTTTCATACCATTTTCTATTCCTTCCAGTGCTTTAATGTTTGGAGGGTTTAAAGTTGGTTCTCTAACCAGGAAAAAAGAATGTTGTCCAAGAAACATGACAAAAACAAAGCTGTAACAGTTTACAGAAGTACATGAGGAGAAAATGTAAAAGTGGCAGCAGCCTGTTTTCCTTGTTATGAGGATATAAAAAATACTCTGTACTGGAAAATCAAACTGTAGCACATACAAATCTATACCAAACACTTGCCAGGTTTAAGCTGATTGCTCGGAGAAAATATTTCAATATGTAAATTATTGATTTTTAATTAAGTATTTATTTTTTCATTAACCTTAACATCCGGATTTATGTATGTATAAGACCCTAATACATCTGAAACGTATTTATTTATTCATTCATTCATTCATTTATTCATTTGCTCATTTGCTCTCTCTTTAGCCTCTGCACTTTGTGCGAAATCTTGTACCTTGATTTTAGAAAATGAAGAAAAGAATGAATGCTGATTTGTTTTGCCATACTGGCATTTGCACAAACATATAAAATGTTCCTATAACAGTGTATCAGAGCTATTTCAAAACTGTATTGCAGGCTTCTAGTTTATATTTATTAAAAGTACATGAATGTTTGTTGCTTTGGTAGTTACAAGATGATGTATTTATTTGGCTTTGTTTCTTGTTTTCATATATGATCTCAGTATGCTTTAGGTTTACATAATGAAATGGAACAACAAAATGTGAAATTATTCTGTGTCTAATTTAATGTTAAAAGTACAACTAAAATAAATGTGTAAATTCCATCAGGTAAATTAGAAAAAGATGAAAAAAAAATCGTAATTTGGAAATCACAACCATTTTGAAAACTTTAATGGGTTTCACTTCAGTTTTTTGACAGTAAACACTTTTGCTCAGACGTTGCTTCCTAATTTCTCCATTGTACCATAACAAAACGAAGCCTTATCAATAGTAAGACTTGTAGGTGTATCACAATACAAAGAAGAAGTATTTCCAGTTAATTACAATATTCAAACAATGAATACTAAGTAACACAGAGAGAATTCCCTGTCCACAATGTGCTTATATTCATGTTAATAAGTATTATAATTTCTTCAAGCAGGGAATGGAAAGTACACCCCTGGCATTACTCAGTTATTTGCAAGTTGAATAACTTAAAAAAAAAACAAGTATATCTATGGATGTAATACTAATCTGAAAGACTATTTCCCTAAATCCATGTAGGATCTATAACAAAGGCAGTCTGCTGCTATACATAGAATCATAGAATGGTTTGGATTGGAAGGGACCTTTAAGATCATCTAGTTCCAACCCCCCTGCTATAGGCAGGGACGCCTCCCTCTAGACCAGGTTGCTCAAAGCCCCATCCAGCCTGGCCTTGAATGCTTCCAGGGTGAGGGCATCCACAGCCTCTCTGGGCAACCTGTTCCACTCTCACAGTAAAGAATTTCTTCCTAATACCTAGTCCAAATCTACCCTCTTCCAGTTTAAAACCATTTCCCCTCGTCCTGTCACTGCCTGCCCTTTAAAAAAAAAAACATCCCAGTTTTCTTTTAGGCCCCCTTCAAGTACTGGAAGGCTGCTATAAGGTCTCCTTGGAACCTTCTCTTCTCTAGGCTGAAGAGCCCCAGCTCTCTCAGCCTGTCCTTGTATTGGAAGTGCTCCAGCCCTCTGATCATCTCTGTGGCCATCCTCTGGTCCCACTCCAACAGCTCCATGTCTTTCTTGTGTTGTGGGCTCCAGAACTGGATGCAGTACCCAGGTGGGGTACTCATGAGAGCAGAGCAGAGGGGCAGAATCACCTCTCTCGGCCTGCTGGTCACGCTTCTCTTGATGCAGCCCAGAATACGGTTAGCCTTCTGGGCTGCAAGCGCACATTGCTGGGCCATGTTGAGCCTTTCATCAACCATCTCCCCCAAATCCTTCTCCTCAGAGCTGCTCTCAAACCAATCTCTGCTCTGTCTGTCTTTGTGCTTGGGATTGCCCCAGCTCCGATGCAGGACTTTACACGTGGCCTTAGTGAACTTCATGAGGTTGGCATGGGCCCTCCTCTCAAGCCTGTCCAGTTCATCCTGGACAGCATCCCTTCCATCTAGCATGCCAACTGCAGCACTCAGCTTGATGTCATCAACAGATTACATGCCATAGATGTAGTGTATATAACACAAAATTTTATTCACATTTGAAATTCTTTAAGCCTGAGAGGAAAATGGAAAAAAATGTACTAATTTTCTATGTTAATATTTATATAATTATATTTCAAGCATTTCCCCATTATCTGAATTAAATAGTAGATACAGGTATTGAAATGACTTCTATCTCAGTATTCTTGAGATAATCATAATATTTATTCATTCATGCTTCTGATTTCTAGTGGCTAAAGAGGTGGGCTTGTTTGAAGAGGAAGCTTTTAAACACTCTATACATAGATAAAAATGTATAGATAGTACAAATAGTTACTGATTTTTATTTTGAACAATGCATGGAATATTATAGAGTCATTGATACAAGTATTTTGGTAAAGGATGTACTGATAAACAATTTTATTGATTTCTGTGACAGTGCCTACACTGATGATTTGATCTGTAAGACAGCAGAAACTCCACTGGCCAGATGAGTTTTGCTTTGAGCTTTGACATAGTTCACCATTAGACATAGTCATTGTGACATACGCTGCAACCCAACTGCTAGTTGTAGTGTTCCATCTAATGTAGACTTCAATTTTCACCTATATTTCTGTAAGACGAGCAGGAGCATTCAGTTAAATCTTATTTGCACAGACTGAACAAGAATTTTAGGGTAAGTTTTGTCCCAAATCCTGTTAGTTAGTGATTGGTTGATGATTCAAAGCAAAATGGGTTCCCGCTAATCTGTGTACTAGACTGTAACCCTCAGAGTAATATTAATTCAGGTGAAGCAATGCCATTATCTATGTCTTGCGTTTTGATTTCAATGATTTCTCTTTAATGTTTAATGATGAGAAATGAGTCCCAGATTTGCTTTTCTGAAGTGATCATTATCCTACAGACTCTCAGGCCAATTTCAGCTCCTCTCTAAACAAATATGTTTGCACTTTCTGCCCTTTATGATTTCCAGCCGTGCCAAGTTTTAACATCAACGTGTGAGATAATTTACTGTTTTATAAAGTTGTTTTCTCTGTATATCCTAACTTTTATAAATACATCTGTTGTCACTGTAGCACCTAAAAAATTATGATATATGTAATGAAATTAGAGAACTGAGAGCACTTTTCTAAGTGATGGAAGACAATCAATTCATGTAACAACATTATCATATTTAATTCCTTCTGTTTATGAGGGATAGTAAAAAACTCCTTCAGTGAATTCTGCCGTGTGATTACTAAGTGCCATTGCTAAGCATGAGACTGAAAAGTCCTAGAGACGTTATAAAAGGCTTTTTATATTCTACATAAAGCTGTGTTTAATAGAAATCCAAGCATTTTCTGTGTGATTTACCATTTTATCACTCAGAATTTGAACTGGAGTGAGATCAAATCTGTTAAGTTTACAATCTGTTGTAGTTTTAAAAGCAAACTTTCAAGATTGTCTTGAGGTAAGGGTGCTTGCACTGTCATAATTTCAAGAGAATTTGTATATCAGAATGCCATGCATCAATATGATGTTATTTCATTAGACAGTTTATATACTGTTCCTAAACGTTTTGAAACATTTCTCATCTCAGCTATCTCAGTTTGACAGCCTGGAGAGCTCAGTTCTGTCAGGAAATGCAATTAGTCAGACAGGAATTCAGCTTCCATGAGCAAATTCTGAGACCTCAATAAACAAAATAAAGTGAGACAACAAAACAAATTAGGGGAAAATAGCTTTCTGAAGGAAAACTAGAAAAGGGTTACAGAATAGTAAACTTAATCCCATTAAATCCTAGGAGTGGTGTGCAATAGTAGACTATGTAATGAAGCCCTATGAAAACAAGGATATTCACCAGAGGGTGGTGGGCATGGAACAGGCTCCCCAGGGCACTGGTCATGGCACCAAGCTGACAGAGTTCATGAAGCGTATTGACAACACTCTTAGTCATATGGTTTTGTTTTTGGGTGATCCTGTGTGGAGCCAGGAGTTGGACTCAATGATCAATATGGGTCCCTTGATACTCAGGATATTCTGTGATGCTATGATTCTAATAATAATTAGATAAACAGTGCTATTGCCATCTCTTTTGAATTTGCACGAAGAACACCAATGCCTGATTTTGTTTTTCAGTACCCTCTGATAGAGGGCCTAAACTTCCAGGGTTCCTCCCACTGTTACTGTGCTTTCCCAAACTAAGATGAAATCCACATCCAAAGTTCTGAATCTGACTGCAGAATCAAAATGAGTTATATCTGAAAACTGGTGTTTGGCAGGTAAAATAACTCATACCTTAATAACTCATTTTGTGACTAACTGGGAACTCTTGAATTATGCCAGTGCATAATTTTGGGTGATACCTGGAGGCTGTGTAGCATGTTTGGGCCAGCAGCACTCTGAGTGGTTAGCCTGTCTGACAGCTAGATGCCACTGTTTCTCCATAGAGGTGATGCTGGGCAGTAATACAACTCTTGCAGAAAGTCGAAATGTGCCTGCCTCCTATCAAGCAAAGCCTTTCATCAATCAGCTAATGGAAAAGAGACTAAATATACAAACTTACTCAGAAGTGGGATCTTTTTTTTCTCTATTCAAAACTGAGGAGACAGTTTGGATCTTTGACCAGAGAGCACCAACACTATTTCAATCTGAAACATACACAAGTTTTTTGCCTTGAACTATAAAGCACCTCAGAAATAATAGGCATTATTTACGTTTCATTTACCATAACACACACCAAATTTGGTAACATTCTCACAAGTTTTTGTGTCATTTAAATCGTTGTAATCTAAAAGAAGAAAGAACTAATACAATTTATAATTATAATTTATAATTTTTCTGTAAGTGTAAAAGATCTCAGTTAAAAAAAAGTGCATCAGATTTCAGGTGCCAGTCAACGGTAAAGTTATATTGCTTAGAATAGCCCAGTGCAGCCCTGGCTATAAACTCACTGAAGAAAATTTCTCTGCCAAGACGTACATCTTAAAGTGGTGTCCCAGTTGGTTCTGAAGTTTCTGTGGTTAATGAAAAAAACATTATAAGAACACAAAGTTCGAGATGAGAAGAAAGCGCTTGTTCTTGCATGATTTCCCAGCAGGTTAGGGTTACTGCCTCCCAGAGTTTGACTAACACCACAAATGTGCATCACCTGGCAAAACAAACACACCGACCCTGACGGAGATAATCCATGCTACTCAGTGTGTATTTTATATTGGCATCAGAGGATTGTGACATGTGCAGCTGCCTGCAGTGTCACACGATCACCGTGCTACACAACAGGACAGCGAGGGTGGAAGGCAAAGGCAGTGGAAGTTTGTGCAGAGGGCAGAGGCCCTGCTGCATCAGCCAGGTAAACTGCATTGAGAGCTGAGGAGATGGGAGGGGCCATGGGTCAGGGCATGTACCTGCAAACCTGGAGAGATGTGCCAGTTTAACACTGGGCAATGTTAAATCACTTTGCAGATGGTTTGTGTAGGTTCCTATTAAGGTGTTAGTAGCCACTGTTTGCACTGGTCAGCTCAGTCCAGCAAATGGTCACTGGAAAACTCTGTTCCCTAATCAGCGTAATGGAGCCTAGAAATACTGATAAGTCATCAGGAATGGCATATGGAAACATGGACAATGTCCCCAAATCTCAGAACACATTTAAAATGCGGAAGGAAAAGGGAATGCATCTCAGCTACCTGTGTACAACAAAAGGTAGTTGAAGTGTGTCTCTGAAGGACGAAGCTTTCACATTACAGTCAAGCTTTTTTATTAATTACATATTCCCAGAACAGAGTGCATTACTGATTAGTTCGTAAATGCTTTAAAATAAATATTTGGAGACAAAAGCCCCAGGGCTTTAAAATCAGACATAAAGTTATAAACAAGTGTCAAAACCTCACAAAAACATTGCAGCCAGCATAAGTCACAGTAAGAAGCGAATACTTCAATAGAAAGCTTTCTACATCTTCTGATAACTTATTAAAAAATATCAAAAAGCATTTACCCTTTCAGTTCATGTATGGCTGCAGAAGCCATAACTGTTCTTCACTCTACACTTGTTTTCATGTGATAGATTTCTCTTCCAGACATTTTAGAAATATTCATGTTAGTGAGTATTAAGAGATGCAAGACTCTGGATGCACATATATATATTTTTCCATTTCAGAATCAGCTGTTGTACTATTTATGTATAGTCTCCTTTTCCTCAAGTAATACTGATCTTTTTCACTACTATGTTCTTGTAAAAGGCCACTGCATATATGTGATGGTTCTCTGATCATTTTCAGATTGTGGATTGCACAAAGATCTCTCCATCATTGGTATTAACTAATAGCTGTTAAGGAATTTCATATGCTGAATTTTGTAAGATCATTTATCTCTGCATTTTTTGCTAAAACTGTTTTCTCTCCAACTACTTCCCCCAATTATATTTGTAAGATCTTCCTTTCCTTATATCACTATTCAATATACAAATAATCACAGTGTCACAGCTAAGGTTGGCAGAGACATCTGGGTCCGTCCAGTTCCAACTCTGCTCCAGCAGGGACACCCAGAGCAGGGTGCCTAGGGCCACGCCCAGGAGCTTTTGGAGAGCTCCAAAGACAAGACCCCACAGCTCTGGGCAGCCAGTGCCGGTGCTCTGTCACCTGCACAGTACCGAAGTGTTTCCTGATGTTTGGAGGGAACCTCCTGTGTTCCATGTTGTGCCCATTGGCTCTTGTCCTGGCATTGGGCACCACTGACAAGAGCCTGGCTCCATCCCTGATGCACTTCCCTTCAGGTATTGATAGACATTGATGGGATCCCCCTAGACCTCCACTTCTCCTGGAATAATAACAGTTCACTCAGCCTCTTCTCATAGAAGAGAAGTTCCAATCCCTTCATCATCTTGGTGGCCTTCAGTTGGAGTCTCTCTAGCATGTCCATGTCATGCACTGTGGGATCCAGAACTGGTTGCAGCACTCCAAGTGCAGCCTCACCAATGCTGAGCAGAGGGGAAGGATCTACTCCCTTGATGTGGTGATGTTATTTTGACTAGTGCAGTCAAGAATACCATTAGCCTTCTTAGCAGCAAGGACCAGCACATTGCTGGCTCATACTCAACTTGGTGTTTACCAGTATACCCCAGGTCCTTTTCTGCAGAGCTGCTTTTCAGCTGGGTGCCCCCAGCATGCCCTGGTGCCTGGGATTGTTCCTACCCTGGTGCAGGACTCCGCACTTCTTCATGTTGAACTTCATGAGGCTCCCATCAGCCCATTTCTCCAGCCTGTTCAGGTCCCTCCAGGTGACAGCACAGCTCTCTGACACATCAGCCAATCCTCCCAGTTTTGTGTCATCAGCAAACTTGCTGAGGATATGCTCTGCCCCATAGTCCAGATAATTAATGTAGACTTAAACAAAACTAGGCCCATTAGTGAGCCCTGGGGTACACAGTTCCATGATGAATTACAAATGGACTTACATTTTCAAGAATGGAGTCTTTCTTTTCTTCATATAAATAATGAATGCCATATCAGTTATACAATACTTTCATCCCCAAATTTTTAATGATATTTTTACTCTTTTTGTAATGTACGAGTAGATTACCAGTATGCATTTTCAAGCATTAAGTTAAACTTTCATAGGTAATATTTTTGCCTGGGAAATTATTTTGAGCCCACTTTAATTGTATTATCCTTCTCTCTATATTTTTGACCTCTGCAATTGGTGTATTTCCTATTACCAATCCTCAGATTTAACCACCAGGGTGTTTAGGATCTTATCTGAACACTGAAAAATATATTTTCTTGAGTGCAGCCACATTGATCTCATTAGAAGCATTTATGAAGTAAGAACGCAGCACTTGATTTTGGTATAATCTTACTCTGCACAAAGGATCTATTGCCTACGAGCAGTTGACAGGCTAAGGCTGTAAGTAAGCTCCAAAATCATACTTTCTTATTATTTTACTGCTTTCTCACATGCAGTCCAACTCCTTTCTTTAAAGTTATTTATATTTGTCATATTGACCTTTGTTTTTCCTTTTTCTTTTTTTTTCTTTCTCCCACTCTCCCTTCAAGTAATACTTCCATCGGTTTTGTTATTAGTTTATCCTTCTTTTAGACTTCTATTTTCTTTCTCTACTTTTTATGTTAATAGTGTCTAAATCATATTCTTGTATACTGTACTTCAAATCGGGTATTGAAAACAGTAAATGAAGGAGTGATTCCCACTAGGCTCTTTGCCTCTGCTTGTTACAGTGCCATAAAACCCATTTTGTTTATGGACCATTACTAGGTACAGCTTAATTCATTTCCACATTAATCTTCTAGGGTATCCTGTGTGGCACTGAGCTGAATGCTTGCTGAAGTCCCAGCTCTGATATTTTAGACAGTTTTTTTAGTCACAGTTTTTAAAAGTAACAGTAACTACCAATAAGGTAGCAGATTATTAGGGTTCTGCCTAACATGTGTTTTTCCTGCATACAATCATAAAACAGAAAAGGGAAACCTTGAAAGAATCTGATGTGTGTGTGTCTTCTTTGCTAGCTGGGTGATTAAAGAACTCATGGCTTCAACCTCTGGGATAACTTGCTTTTTAAGAGGCTTGAGTAGATTTTGGTTAGTAAGGTTGATGTTGGTCAAAAATACTGTAAGCCAAGTTTACTCTTAAATGAATGGAGATTAATGAGGGCTGCAAGCATTTTGCTGGTGCATGTGGTTATCATTTGCTCCATCCTTGTGCACTCACTTGCCATGCTTTCTTTTTGTCTGTGCTATTTTAGGGCTCTAAGTGCACATTGAAAATGTCCAGGGGCTCACAGTTCCGAAAACCACTCCAGGGCAGACATGCTAGTACTGTAATTCTCTTGTTTTTCATAGTGGAATTTATACTCACAGCTCATACTTTCTGTGTGCTGTGCTGAGTGTTTACCCTAGAGTATTTTCATGCCTATTTGGTAAGCCAATATTTGTGAAGAAAACCTAATTTGCCTTCAGGATATCAAAATATGTATTAAATTTATGTCCAATTCCTCAGATTGTCGCTGCAGTTTTCTTTTAGAAAAGAGCCCCTTAGTCCTGCAGTACTCCCTTATGCCCTGATATAGTATTGAATTATTTAGTCACATCTCAGCAACTTCTTTGGAAAGGCTAGCTGGTTAATAAAGGAAACAAGTTCATTTGTACTTAATGGAAGAAACATATGCCTGTATGCCTCTCAGTCACTTAAAAGCTGTCTCTGAAATCTGAGCTGTATTGTAAAGGTGGTGTTACGCTAAAAAAATGTCCAAGTAACAGCACAAATTACTGGATGTTGTAACAACAGTTAGAGAGGGATGAGAACTGCATAAGCCAGGGAGTGTCCTGATAGGCAGGCCTTGGGAATCCAGCATGGTCTGTGTCTTTGTGGCCTCCCTTTTTTAAGTCAGGCAGTCACCGGAAGGGAAATATGGGGAGTAATGTGAGCAAAGCAACTGCTGCTTCATTAGCTCTCATATTACTAGTGCTGTAGAACAGCCTGTGTGATTATGAGTGCAAACCAACTAAACCCATCACTGACTGAATTAGTTATGGAGGCCAGTCAGAAGTGTGTGACTTGCAGATTTGTAATTTGCTTTTGAAAAGGGGCAATGAGTGCTACTGCAGGAAAATAAAGGATTATGATGCCTTTCAGGTGCCCACTTAGCTTGCCACATTCAAGGGCCTGGTCATTCCTTACTCCATTTTGCCCACTTGTGAGAAGAAGATGTGTAACAGCCTGCAGTACTGCTACTTGAGACAGTATTGATTTTATCGCTTCTCTCATATCATCAAATAATTAAGTGGAAGTAACAAAGAAAAATGTGTGCTTTGAGATAAAGCTTAATCATTTCTTGGCCTGTTTTTCATTGGCCAAATCCTGGGAAATCAGTGGACTCTATTGTGAAAGGGCAATGACATTTGGGGCTCCCAATGAGAATTGATAGTTCATATTAAATGTTATTCTGAAAGGAGCTCACACCATAAATTTTAACGCACATTAATACAAATGTCAGTGGGAGCTACGGGCACTCTGCAAAACTCAGCCTTATCCTGGATCAGTCCCAGGAACGGTTGTGCCCAATCTAGTCTTAACTAAAAGCTGAGTAACAAATTCTGAACCAGAAGGTCATGAATATCTGCTTCCTTTCATCCCTGTGAATCGAGCTTAAAGAATACTCTTTGCTTTCAGGATGTGGCCTTTCAATGACTAACTCAAGGCTGTCAGTGCATATTTGAAGTACTAAGCCCTGAACAGTAGGCTTTGAACCAAAGTTGACTTCTAGATGAATCTCACAACCCAGTGATATATATCGTCAATATCCGACCACTAGCAAAATATGTATGATCGTTAACAAAACATATATCTTGGACAAAACATCTCATTAGCAAGAGATGTAGCTTAGATAAAGCATTATGAGAATGTGTTAATCTTTCTTTATATAGAATCATAGTATCAAGGCCTACTAGTACACAGCTTCCTTGGTTCCTCGAGACCTGGCCAGGCTTGAGGTGGAATCCAAAGGGAGAATGAAACCAGATGTTTCTGCCTAATTGTCACAAACTTGTTTATTCAACAGTATAAAAATGGACCATCTTGAAGCGAAGTTGGAGACCTCACCTACAAGTGGATGCGCTGCGTAGGATGTCCCAACTGCTCTCCAAACGCTCTCCAAATCCTCACTGCAACCAGTGACTGTGGATCTGGATGATGGTAAAGTATTAGGGCAATTGGTGATGTATTCTCAATCACTATCGCTATCCTTGTGCAGTAATGGTTAGGTGCATTACCTTGTTCTGTTTCATTCTTGCTGCATCATTTCACTTATTTTCTCATTGCTTTAAACTTAAAGATAGATGCACTTCTTTAACTTGGTGTCTCTGACCTTTGTGCTGACCCTGTCCACTGGCAAAACAATATTCCAGCACATGTTCCTCTGTTTTTTTTTATTTTTAATTTTTGAAGTACAATGTACAGAAGTATATCATCTGATATGATCGCCATAACAGTTGAGATAAACTAAACTTAAACTTTTAACTGAAAAACTCATCCACAATTACTGAAATATTACATACAGAATCTTGATATCTCTTAAAAGATTAAAGAGATGTTAGATATTATGAGATGATGTGATAGCAGTGAGTTAACATTCTATTCTTGTCTGCAGTGATTTGGAATTTCAATACTGTAGCCCAATTCTGATCTAATATTAAAATCAACCTATAAGTATTGATGTTTTCCCATTATTTCAAGTTTCATTGTCAGCATACACTGTTTTAGGTAGAGTGCCAAAACTATTCTTGACAGAAGATTGTTGATAGGAGACCAGGAGATGTAAATCTGGAAGACTACCAAGAAAACAAAAAAAAGAGTCAAGGGTAAAGAGAGTTTGGATGTTTTGTTTTTGGTTTTTTTTTAATTACTGGTAGGTCTGGTGTAAATGCAAGATGCTGAAGAAATGAATTACATGATACTCTTCAGGTAAAAAGAATCATAGAATCATAGAATTGCTCAGGTTGGAAAAGACTTTCAAGATGATCAAGTCCAACCACAGCCTAGCCATACTACCCTAATTCTAACAGCCCACTGCTAAATCATGTCCCTGAGCACCACATCCAAATGGATTTTAAACACATTCAGGAGCTTATCTCTCAGAACCATCCAGCACTGTGGACCAAACTGTTCTGATCCTCATTTACTTAAGCACCTGAGGAAATTATTATATACTTTATTATGATATAATAATGAAAAGAAGCAAAGGCAGGGCTCAACTTTAAACTCATTAAAATATGTCTCTATAGAGGAGTCCAGACTCCTGCATCTTGGGTTTTCCTCTGGCGTGTTTTTTGTTGAAGCATTGGAGCTGATGCATCAATTTTGTTGGTTTGGATCAACACAAAGAACATCTGAAGCTATAAAAGCAAGAAACCTAGCACCTTCATGGCAGGTTCCTAGAGGGCAAGGAATTAAGACCAATATTAGTGATAAAGCTTAAAATTCACTGCAATAATATGGTGCACTATCATGGTAGGGTAGGGTATTCTTAAATGTGGGCTGTTAAACCTAGGACCTGTTCTTCATTATATTATCTACCTTGCTAAAACACAGTATAAAGAAGGTCTTGGTTAAACATCTGTAAAATAAGCTCCTTGTCAGGTGATGTAGCAGGCTACACCCTAGCTGAAGTAACAGCTACAAAGCAGCTCAAGGTCTGCCCTGTATCATAGCTGTACCATCTGACAAATGGTCCAGCAACACAGATTTTCTGTCATAAGAACAGTAGAGAAAGCGAGCGATGTATCCTTCAGTCCCAGCATTGTGCAGTTTAATTGAAGCTGTGTCATTGTTGATATGTCCTGAAGAAGAGAATAACTTGGACGTAGATAAGACCTTGACTGCAATCACAGTAAATACTTGTGGTTTCTGCCGGAGGCTATAACCAGCTGCATCTGCTATTTGAGAATGATACTGTAAGAGCAATTATCCAGTAGCCCTCCACATTTTGCTCAGCCTAATGACCACTCACAAAGGGGAGCATTACAAGCTTCCCACTATGCCTCTACATTTCAAAACTGGGCAGGACACATTCATTTTATGGTTGCTGTTATGTTTAATGATTTGTGAAATCAACAGCCACAAAAATCACCCCATTTTGCCAGGTATCAAGTTGAGATTATTTCTTTTTATGTCCATTGTCTGCTCATTTATCTGCTCCATTTGAGACTTTTCAGAAATACGCTTGGGTATAATACCCTAAAACTCTTAAAGAAAATTGCTTTATCCAGTGATTAAGGTGAAGCTGGAGAGCTTTTTTAAAAAAATCTCCAAATCCTATAAAGTGACTAAATAAAGACTTAGCAGGGAATGAGAGGAAGCTATACAGAGCTTAAGCTGATAGTCATTTAGCTTTTGGTTAATACACATTAGAGCAAAGGCTGCAGTCTCCAGTCTAACGTCATCGATCATCCAAGTCTGATTTTTAACGTAAAAAGGGGCCAGCAAAGCTCAGATATGGTTAAACTCATACAGATTCTTCCATAAAACTTTGGAGTATTAAGAGTTGTGGTGATTTATTCTAGAGTAAACTTAATTGTTAGCTGCAGAACCTCACTGTATAAGTTTAGAAGACAATACTCTGGCCTATCCTGATGTTAACACATTTTGTTTTGACTTCAGTAGTATTTAAATATTATATATATTTTACCCACAGCTTTCAGTGCTAGATAAAACTGAAATCCCATTTGAGTAATGGATCAATGTAGGAGATTAAATGCTTTGTCCAAGGTTGTACAACAGCAGAACTAGGAACAGCATTTAGGTGTCCTGATAGCTAAGTCCAATTCACTGCCTAGAAAAATACCATTCCTACTGTTCATCTGAGCTACTCAAATTATCCTGTGAGCTGCTTTGTGAGCTCTGTTAAACTATTACTGACTCCAGTCAGTACTGGCTATTACTGGAGTCAGTAATAGTTTAAAGTGCTATTGAGTCATTGGAGTTTCTCAGGGAATTTTGTGTGTAAATTCAGAGTTAATTTTGTGTCATCCTGGTTTGAAAAGGGCACATTGGAATCAATTCTCATACTCCAAATGAATCAGCAGCATTCCATTGCATCTCTCTCTCCCAAAGTTGCTGATGTTTTAATAGTGCCAGAATTGTTAACTGAAAAAAGCTCTTAAAATACCTTTATTTTGCTGACTTAACTTCCTCACTAAAGCACAGGCTAAATAAAGTTCTATCTTTTCAGAAATCATCATGCTGAATTAAACATCACTATATGTAAATGGAAAATCAGCTGTGTGAGGCCTGAGAGACGCATCACGCGATCTTAGCAAATTTCTTAGTAAAAGCCAGTAAAGATAATGCTTTTAATAACAAAATATACACTCTTTTTCTTTGTTTTTGATTTTTTTTTCCCATCTAATTACTCCTCAGGATGCCATGTACTAATGTTCTTCAGAAAAGTCTCATGGATTTCAAAGCTAATTTGCAATGGACTTCAAGAAAAAGGAAGGGATTTACTTCTGTGGGTTTATTGCCCTGACAATTGTGCTACGCCTATGTGCATGCCAGTAAATAAAATGGACCAGGAGCAACAGTTCGGTCCTAAGGGTAACTAGCTGGCACAGCTGCCTTCTTATACCTACACTTTCTTCCCATCTGAAATACGATGCCTGCTAGAGGCAGCCTTTGGCCTATGCTGTTCCTAAGTCCATGCCTAGATGTTGTCTGGGAGAGTGATAGCTGAATCTGTGCTCTTGTCCTACTAAGTGAACTGCTCTGGCTACAGCATATGTGTGCTTAAACACAACAAATGTTCAGTTTGCACTTCTTCAGCCTGTCAGATTATTTGTTGAACTATGTTCATTTGGAGAAGTTAGAAACACCATACTGGTCTTTCAGTTGAAAAGTATTTTATCTAACAGATAGGAGAGACTTTCTGAAACATCTTTTTACTTCTATTGTTAATTGAGGATAGCTTTACAAAGCAAGTTACTGAATGTCTTGGTCAGTTTTGTCTCAAATGAGTCTCAGGGCAGAACTTTGCTGATTCCTTCCGTTGTCTGATTGGACTCATTGTCTGACAATTAGTATGTTTCTTGATAACTTTTTTTTTCTTTTCTTTAACTATATTCCTTCAGTCCTCATTACACTGTATTTTTACTGCCTTTGCAAGTTTGACTATTTTCTGCCGTTTCACCTTTAAATAGCTGGATGCAATTTACTGGCATGTAGAAATTAATCTATTATTTCACTATGGCACTAACTTGTAAAATTCATTAAAAATAACTGTCAAAGGTTCTGAAAACCAAAGCCTAGATATAAAATAGATTTTTTTCTTTATTCTTTTGCCTGACTGTATATTTTCCATTGATTATTATTATCATAAACATCATGTTAGTTATTAATACTACTAAGATCATATTCATGTGCTGTACAAAGTTGTTTGTTTGAACACAAAGTCTTGAGATCTGTCTGCTGCATGGGTGCTACTCACCTACTAACTGCCCACATCATTTATGCTCAGCCTTCAAAG